>PVJH01027908.1:0-28005 GCA_004026705.1 Nesogale talazaci
CCTCCAATTTCCTCAGGCTGATTTACACAATCCTTCCCTTTGTACTGCCTTCAGAGCCTTATTCTCTTCCAACATACTCGGTCTCCTTTTCTCTCCTGGCCCCCTTCTCCCCAGACTCTCACCTACACACATCTCTGCCTACTCCTCAGTTTTGGAAACCCGATTGATAGACAAATCTGACGACACCTGTTTTCCATATGACTCTGAGCTCCACCACTGTCAAAATAAGCCAGACGAAACCACATATCAAGTCAGTTCCAAGTTATGATGACCTGTGTGTGTCAGCTAGAACCGCTGCCTAAAGTTGTCAAGGCAAAGGCCTATTGGAAACAGCTTTTCTATGCAAGAGCCTCTGGGTGGATTCAAATCACTAACCTTTGGATTAGCAGTCAAGTTCTTCTCCCCGCCCCCTCCCCCCATCACTGCCGTGTTGGGAGGTAAGAAGGCAGGCACGTTCTTGATCATTAGTGCCATTCCTCTCATAACCATGACCTATAAATCCCTTCTTTTGAAAGCCTGCTCATAACAAACTTGAGAGGTTTCGTTTCTGAACAGTGATTCCTCTTTCATAAACTAGGAGTCCTGCTGGCACATGAGCTAGGCATTGGGCAGCTGACTATAAGGGTGGTGGTTCAAAATTAGCAGCTGCTCTGGGGGAGAAAGATGAGGCTATCTGCTCCCATAAAGGTTTGCAGTGTCAGAAACTCTAGAGCAGGGGTCCACAAACTACTGCCCGTGGGCCACGTGGTACCTGCCTAGCACATTTACCTCCCCGCCACTGGGTGTTTTTGCCACAACTGCCTGTCCTGCTTAGCCGACAACTCACCCTGGGCCCGCAGTGAATTTGTTCATAGTTTTTTTGTCTTGTTTTGTTTTGTTTTAGATATAGTAAGGCCCTCCAATGGTCTGAGGGACAGTGCACTGGCCCCCTGTTTAAAAAGTTTGAGGACCCCTGCTAGAGGGTCTCTGAGTCAGAATCAACTTGATGGCAGCAGTTTGGGGGTTGGGAAATTTGCTTTTTGGATAAACTATGCCTTTTTCCTCCTAATAGTTTAAAACTCCTAACCCATCATAAAAGATTCACTAAATACTTGAGAAGCCATTGGAAAATCTCCTTGTAAATGACTGAAGTTACGTGCACGGCCAGGTCTTTTCTTTTTCCTCTTGTCAGGAGGCCAGGGCCCCTAGTTTGCCATCACAGTGGAAGTACGTCAAGTCCCAAGTGTGCCTTTTAACAATCCTGAGTGTTTGTATTTCCATTATAAAACCTAAGACTTGAGGGTAATGAAAATAACAGGTTCCTGTTGACTAAGGCTAGGTCCATGGCATCCTGTGTATCTACTGAATCAGACAATATTACTAAGGTTATAGAAGGTGTGGATTGTGAAGGATCATTTCCCTCCAACTAGAATACTGTGTTAGTCTGGGTAAACTAGAGAAACAAATCCATAGACACTCGGATGTGTATAAGAAAGAAGTTTATTATATACAAGAGCAATTGAATATTGAGGAAACATCCTAGTCCAGTCGAAGGTCATAGGTCCGATATTAGCCCATAGGTCTGATACCAATCTATAAAGTCCTCTTCAGACTCACAAAGCACATGCAGCGATGCCAGGGCAATCACCGGCCAGTGGTTGGAGAGTCTTGTGTATCCACTGGTGGTAGAAGCATCTCAGTGCGGGCAGGTGTCTCCCCATGGCTCCTCCAGTTTCCAGGGCTCAGGGTCTATCAGCAGTATCCAGTGGCAATAGAAGCATCTCAACACTGGCAGGGGCTTCACTGTGACTTCTAGAGCATCTCAGCACTGGCAGGAGTCTCTGCATGGCTTCAGAGGTTTGGTTCTATCCTGGTAAGCCCATGTGACTTCTCCTCCGGGATGTCTCACAGGGAGTGAGCCTTGTGTCTAATCAGTAGAGCATCTCCAAGAGACTTAGTGCGTCTCTCACCTTCAAGTGAGTCTCTTTCTCAAGAGAAAGCCGTGTCCACACAGAAGTCTCATTGGCTAGCTCCAGATTGACAGGCTAGGCTCCACCCTTGCACTCTTAAGCTTTAAATTGACACCAGATTAGGTGACTGCCACAAATACTTACTTGAAGTTTGCAATGGAGTCACAATTTTCTTAAATACCTTAGGCTATCGAAGTGTAGTAAGGACTCTGGAATCCTGGGGCACCCAGTGGTTCCACAGGAGCAAGGTCCAGTGACCTTTTCCTGTGCGAGTCATACACAACGAAACTCACAACCATCACAATGATGTCAACAATGAGTGCCTTCGTAGCACTGCCCCTGGGAGTCCCTGAATGCATCACACGGGGTTGCTATAGTAAAGAATCGACTTGATCTAGCACTTGAGAGTTAACACAAGGTCCCTCAGCTCTTGAGGACCGTCGGCTCTTGACTTCTCAAAGGTACAGTTCAGTCATGCCCTGCCACGCTGTGACCCGATAGTGAAGCCATTCTTCTTCAACACCCTTGGAGCTGCGATGCGCTGTACTAGACTACTTTGTTTGATGTGTAATCATGAGTTTAATACCCAGAGCAGTCCTGCGCCCAACAGTCTAATGGTGGACAGCAGCCCGGTCTCAGCAATGACTGGGCCGTCACTTGCACTCCCCTCCTCTCCTTCTCCACTCATGTTCTCTTCTCTGATACCTAGCGGCTGGAGTACTTCTCCAGTTAGAGTTCCCCACGCTGACTCCAGAAATCTATAAAGTGGTGGTGTTGTGTTACCATGAAACTTTTAAAGAAAGATATAAAGATGGTTAGAACTGTAAAAGTGAAACGCTAGAGGAATTTTCTCTAGAAGAACCTTTTGAAAAATGGTCACCCCTCTTTTAGAAGTCTTGGAAGTCTTAAAGTAAACATAACAACTGAGATGACCAAATAGTTATTCTGAGAATTCACACACGTACCATTTTTTTAAGTCTAAAAATGTATGCTTAACATTGGATTTTTGAAGAATATTAAGTTTCACAGGGAATCATTTTGACTCAAGGATCGCCAAGCCCCTTGAACTTGTTCCCAGGAAATATTTATGGATTTCTTACTTTTAATTTCTGTGCTTAGCCAAAAAGATATTAAAGAGGACAGGAGAACTTTAGAAAGACAGGGAAGAGAGAAGTCATGGTTATGCTCTTGCTGTAAACCTTTGCTTGGCTGCTGCTATTTGATTTCTATAAGAATAGGTGGAATTCCACAGAGATGGCTACAGGTTAGCCCCAGCTCTGTATAAAACCACAAAAGGGTTTGGAGGATGCCTAGATGTGCTCTCTATTTAAGATGATGTTGCCTCATTTTTTTATTGTTTTTTGATGGACTATTGTTTATTTGCAATTCCAAGGGAATATAGACTAGAGAAGCCATGAATTCATGTCATTTGATTAGCAACAAATTGGGCACTCAGCTGGTCTTGTGTCTTCAGTCTCTTCAGCCCACTAATGCCGATGAGCTTCAGGAGTTATGTAGCAGCCTCTTCTCCAGCTCCGCCGCCACTTCAGGTTATTCTATCGAATCCCCTAACTTGGAAACTCCCAAATGTATCTGTGTAGCGACTCTCAACTCCAGCCTCCAACGTCTCACTGCTGGCTTGATCGCTTCACCTGACTATCTTAAGCTACTCAACCTCAACCTGCTCAGACTGTCACAAGCTCAGACGGTAGCTAGCCCTCGATCTTTCGCCTCCCTGCAAACATGCTGCTCTTTCTCAGCCTTGCCCATTCCGGTCATGGACCCGCCCACCCACCTCGTCGCTCAAACCCAAAACCCAGTCACAACCCCCTCCTCCTCCTGCATTCCTGCACTCCAAGCAGCAGTGCCAGTTCGCTGTGTCGCCTCCTTCGTCCAGTGAAGATGCTCGATTAGAACCTTCCTGTGTAGGGCTATGTTGGGCATTTAGTTAGTTAATAAATGAAATGAGGTCTTAACATAGTGCCTGATTTGTAAAAATGCAAACTCACTGCCATGGAGTCCATGCCAACTCAGAGCACCCCCCTTGAACAGGGCAGAAGGGCCCCTTGGGATTTCCCAGCTGACATCTGTTGACAGGAATGGAAGCTTCTTCTCCCTCCTGCCGAGTTTACGGATTGCAGCCCAAACTGTAACCACTGCCTGCTTTGTGAGCACGCTGTGAAAGTAGCTCCTGTTGTCGTGGCTCCCGTATTACCCCAGCTGCAGTGAATACCCTGGCCCAGGCCACCATCATCCCTCCCATGGGCACCTGCGTTCGTTTTCTCATCCCTGAGCTTCCACTCCTCTGCCGCTATGAGTCATTCTCTAGGGGGACCTTTAGAAACAGCCCAGGCCTTACACCCGTCAAGAACTTCCACTGCTCATAGAATGCAACCCACACCCAGCTGGCTCCTGGCTCCCTTGACACCCCCGTGATCACTGTGCTCCAGTGTCCTCTCTGCTCCTCACGGGAGCAAGCCTTCCAGGAGGGTTTCTGTATCTGCTGCTCTGCCAGCCCACAGCTCTCGTCCCCCAGTTCTTAATGTATCTAGTGCACTTGGACTCAGGGGTGGGTGGGGTGGGCTTTCAGACCAGTCATCCCAGACTTTCCTGTGGCGCTTTCTCTCACTGCCCACATTCTTCACTTTGCGTCTGGGAACTCAGTGTATCTTTGTGTGTGTGGATTTGTGTACTCTGCCCTATCAGCCAGAATGCCATAATCTCTGTGAGGACAGAGTGTTTCTTTTCACCTCCTGAAATGCCCCAGGAAGTAAGTGGACATTCAGAAAAGATTTATCAGGCAAGTGTTGTTCAGTTCCATGGAGAAAGGAGACATTGCAGAGGGTGACCGTGTTGAAAGTGTTCCTGCGAATTCTATCTTTCTGCTGGGCTAGCGCTGACAGGATCTGCTGTCTGGTTGCTAGTCTCAAACACCTGTAGTGCTTATTTGCCACTGAGTGAATTCTGCCTCTTAGGGACCCTCCAGGGGGGAGGGAGATTCAAGATGTCAACTGTTCAGTTAGCAGCCAAGTGCTTTACCATGATCCTTCTAGGGCTCCTCTTCCAACACCTGTGCCTTCTTACACGAAAGAGAAATGTTTCCGTCGGGGCCCCCAAATAGAAAAGTTGTGATTGGATGTCATGGTGAGTCTTTACTTCTCTGTTACCTGTTAACCACAACACAAGCAAACAAACTTCCTTGAAGTCCATTCAGAGTCACAGCGACCCAATTAAACACTCACTCACAGCCTTCATGTCAGTGCTGACCCAAAGTGACCCCCTGTGGGTTTCCAAGACTTTAGCTGTCTGCAGGAGTAGAAAGCCCAGTCTTTCTCCCGTAGAGCTGCTGGTGGTTTTGCCAACCGTGGAGACTGCCGCCCAGTGCAGAACCACCACACCCCCAGGCTTCAAATGCATCTCTTTTCCTTTGGTCTTCTAAAAAAAGCAAACACACAAAAATCTGTCATAGAAAAGGAAATAAATGGGGCTGAGCCCCAGTGGCATAGTGGTTGTGCGCGGGACTGCGGCCCACTGGGATGGAGGTTCAATTCCAGCAGTGGGGCTGGGCCTCCTACTCCTACCACCGGAGAGCAGTGATGCCCCCCCAAAAAAACCCAAACAAACAAAAAAAGAAAATAAATGAAATGTCCCATATGTGGGAGGCCTCAGAAAAATTCTCTACATGGAGTCCTATCCTAGTGTCACCTTCAACAGAAAACAGAAAATAATTTAGATTAATGGATATTGTTTCGTTTTGAATTTGATAGGGGAATAAAGGGTAGTCAAACTTTACCCTCTGCATTTTAGGATTCCAAAACTTCCACCTTTAAGACTGACTTTAAGCTAATGCTGGTCTGGTTTAAAGAAGGGGTCCCCTCCCTAATTTTGGCAGTCCCTAGCTCACTAGATTGACTTGACGACCTCCAGTATTTATAAGTGTGTCATTTTTCACACAGCTACAGAAGAGGGCTTCCTTAGTCTCAGAGAAATCCAGACTTCTCATAAGATGACTTTTGTGTATTAGAAATTGTAGCCAAACTAACTAAGGTCACTCACAACATTCTTCTGTTGTAGGTCAGCTAGCATGGACCACAAAAGCTCTCCCCAAAATCCTGAGAAGAAAGAGTATTCTTCTGTCTGTGTTGGCCGAGAAGATGAGATTAAAAAATGTAAAAGGATGACAGCTGTTGTCCATGATCGAGAGGTGGTCATTTTCTACCACAAAGGACAGTACCATGCTATGGACATTCGCTGTTACCGTAAGATTTCATTTCTCACGTGTAAACCCTGTATTTACTGACTGGCTGCAAAGCTCTGCATGTATCATGTGGTTTCGTGACCAGATGTCGTATTCCATTCCTTTCCAGACTCAGGCGGGCCTTTACATTTGGGAGAGATCGAGGTATGTAAAACCAAATCCGTTCTCAAGAAACTCAGATGTTTCCCATTATTATTTTATTCCACAAATTAAGATAATGTCTGTTTGCATGTGAACCGTATTTTATTTTTCCAGCAGTTTTATTTGCAAGTAACTTACATATCACACAATTCAATAGTTTAATCATATCACAGCAAAGTGAACAGTCATCACCACTCCCATTAATTTTAGTGCATTCTCCATCCTCCATAGTCAAATCACCTTTAAGACGATTCATGCAATCACAATCCAGTGAACCATATGCTAATGCTTCGAGTAGGCTCACTAATATCCTACCATTTAAAGAAAACCACTTACAAATCACCTTCCTTTCATCCACATACACATATATCCACACATCTGAGCATTTGTATAGCTTTAGTTTCAGAGGCTTACTTTGCAGAGAGAATTGCACAAAAGTGTAAATGGGTATGCACATGCATGCATGAATGGGGAGGTGTGTGCCACATGATTGATTATAATGGAAATATTGCAAGCAACCTAGGTATCTTGACAGTGGGAAGATGGACAAGTCAATTATGATCCAACCATGCAACGAAGTACTGTGCAACCACACGAACCAAAAGCCCAACTCCCTGCCAGTGGGCCAATGCTGACCCACAGCAGTGCGATCCCGGACGTGGTAGAACTGCCCTTGGTCGTTTCTGAGACTGTGGCTCTTTATGGGACTGGAAAGCCCTGTCTCTCCCCCAACAAGTGGCCGGTAGCCTGTACTGGGTAATGAGTCGGCCTACTAACTGCAAATTCAGCAGTTCAAAAGCAGTGAAAACTCTTTCATCAACTTGCAAGACCTGTGCTCCATTTCGAGCAAAGAAGTGACATCCGCAACCAGGAGAGATCAGCCCAGGCACCGCCCTCTGACATAATCGCCTAGCAAGTCATCCTCAAAAGTCATAGGTACAGCCATATGTGAATAATAATATATTTTTGAGTGAAGAAAGCAAGATGAAGAATATTGTCTAATGTGACCTCTTTCTGTGAAAAACAGTGTTCACTTTTTACGTGAGACATTTACAATTAAAGAATGTTTGCGTGTCTCTCATGACTACACATTACCTTTATAATGTAAGGCAGGCCTATATGGATATGTAACTGCACAGCTACACATCAGTAAATGAACCCCGCTTCTGAGGCATCCCTGAGGAGGACCTCGGGAAGCTGCTTTGTTGCATTACAGAGCTCGCGGGGGAGTGCCTCGGTGCTGACTTCATGAACCTGCGGACTCTCTCGGACCAGGATAAAACACAAACGAATTGAGCTTGGTGTCCATGCCTCTGCTCCTTACATTAAGGGACATGCGTGTGTTTAAATTCCTATGAAAGTTTGCTGAAGGGTCTAGGGGAGGACGGCGTCCAGGCTCCTGCACTCCGAGGGCAAAAGAGAAACACAAGCACCAGGCGGCGACACCATCCTAGAAGACCTTCACTCTCAGTCAGTCCAGAGTGCAAGCTTTCAGTCATGACTCAAGGTGCGGTTCACAGGCTGGCAGCACCAGAGTGCCACCTCAGAAACCAAAGCTCCAAACGCACTGCCACTAAGCCCATTCTGACTCGTGCGACGCCTTAGGACAGGGCAGGACTGCCCCTCCGGGTTTCCGAGACAGTGGCTGTTTATGGAAGTCAAAAACCCCAGTCTTTGTCCTAAGGAGCTGCTGGTGCTTTTGAACTTCAGACCATGCGGATCGAAGCCTGACACTACTAAACCACTAAACCACCATAGCCTGGAAGAGTTTAAAGACAGCAGGCTCTCAGAACCCACCCTAGTCCTACCGAATATCCGGCTTCATTTGCAAAGATTCAAAGGCAGCCCAGAATTCACGGGGTGCCGCTGCTCTTTAACTTTGAGAAGCACTGCTTTGACAATGTCACAACCCTTCAGAATTGGGGGTTGACTTATTCGGATGACCAATTTCTCTTCAATTCACAAAGGAGTTCATGCTTTTAGTATTACCCCTTCAGTTCACACCTAAAGTTTATAATTTTTTTTTTTTTGCATCACTGCCCTTTGGTAGGAGTGGGAGGCCCAGCCTTGCTCCTGGAGAGCTGCTACTGGATTTGAACCGCCACGCCAGTGGGCCACAGTCCTGTACTCAACCACTACGCTACCTGGACTCAGCCCAAGTATATAATTCTTGTAGCAGTTAGTGAAAACTCCTTCACAAACTGGCAAAGCCTCTGTTCCATTTCTAGCAAAGAAGTGACACTAACATCCTGGAGAGCTCAGTCCCCTGCCTGCCACGCTTAGCTGCCTAGCAAGTCCTCATCTGAGCGCGCTCTCACCCCCCGGGTGTCTAGTCAGCTGAGACAGGACGCAATGACTTCACTCAGATTAGGCTACACCCCAAGTGTGCCAAAGGATTTGTCAATGAGAAGGACAATAAAGGAACTTGTTGCCCTGCTCTTTAGCCTGGTTCTTCTGCAAGAGGGTCTGAGTCGGATATTATTGTGAACATTTGAAATGTCAGGCGATTCTCAATCAATTATGTTCTTTCCTAGGATTTCGATGGACGCTCCTGCATTGTTTGCCCCTGGCATAAATTCAAGATTACCTTGGCAACAGGAGAAGGATTATATCAGGCCAAAAACCCGAAAGACCCATCAGCAAAGCCCACGTGGTGCTCCAAAGGAGTAAAGCAGAGGACACACAGAGTGACCGTGGACAACGGGAACCTTTACGTGACTCTTTCTAAAGAACCTTTTAAATGTGACTCGGATTTTTATGCTACTGGAGACTTCAAGGTTATTCAGAGTTAGTTCACGATAAAGGATATATGTGTGGCAGAGGAAAAAAATGGTGTGTGCTTAAAAATATTTTTATAATAGCCAACAATGATGAATTTGCTTTTCAACCATAGGCCCAATGATTACCTATCTTTAAAAGTCATGTAAGTTCAAAGTTGTTTTCTTTTTTTGTTGTTGTTGTTTTGTGGGCATCACTGCCTCTGGTGGTCATCAGCGCTACCCAGTGCCGCTCCTGAGAGCCGCCACTGGATTTGAACCACCAAGCCCGCGGGCTGCAGTCCTGCACTCAACCACTTACGCCACCCGGGCTCAGCCCGTAAGTTCAAAGTTTTAAAGCATACATATTTCATTTAATATAAGGATTACAATCAGGATCTACAGAATAGCATTTATTTCAAAACCAAGTAAACCTTGGATCTATTACTCCCCAGAGAAGGTCAACAGGTGAGAAGGCGGCCACACACAGCCGCTGCCTGGCCACGAGAGCTGTGAGCCAGAGTGCTGCTAAGGGCTCCCGCACTTGTTCGAGGGAAGGATTTTCCTTTCTGAGAACTTAGTACATCCAGGTACAGCCACATGTTTCACGTCAACAACAGAGAAGGCTTTGATTTTTCTCCAAGTCCTTCCTGCTGAGTTCCCTTGGCCCTCTGTGGTTTGGGCCTGCTAATTGTTTATGGCCGCTGCGCTTCTGGTGGCCTGTGCCTACGCCCTACTACTTGTTCATTCTTTAAACTGTTTAGTGGGACCTCCTGAACTGGCTGTGTAATGCTCAGCATCTCACCACAGGGTGGAAACTGGGGAGTAGTGGGACCAGAAAGGGATAAGGTGAGCAGATGATGACTCCAGAGGGGAGGAACGCTCTTGGTCGAGGCTGGAGCCTAATTGCAAAGCTCGGTAGCCTTTTTAGTGGAATGAAAGTTCCATACCTGGCACTTAATTCTTCTCGCTGGGATCATTCCCTTGGTAATGGTGAAAATAGTAAGTGAGGTAGGTATGTGTCACACCCGTTCTGCTTAGCCCCTTGCTACACATTATGTAGTACATTGTCTGATCTGTCAGCATATGGGTGAGTATGAAAGTATACAACACTTGCTACTCCTTTCCCAGGCTACTAACGAACCAAGACTGAGATTGTTCTCATTTCTGTCAGGGCAGTAACTACTCACCAGGCACAGGAAATGTACTTTTTTTGGGGGGGTGTGGGGGGTGGGAGGGGGAATGCATTTCAGCTTGTTACATCAGGTGCTCCATCCTCCAATGACAGAATTTAAATTGCATGGAAGAAATCAAAGCACTTCCTAAGGGCAAAAACCATGGCCCTAAATTGTAGGACCAATTCCAATAACATCCCCCACCCCCACCCCCAACCTTCAGACCCAGTGGGAAGGAGTTCTGGTGGCACAGGGCTTATGGGCTGGGCTGCTAACCTGCAGGGTGTGCAATTCAAAGCCTCCTGCTGCTCGGTGGGAGAAAAACAAAGCTTCCTACTCCCCTAGAGAGTTAATGCCTCGGAAACACACAGGGGCACTTCTACCCGGGCCCACACGGTGACTGTGAGTCTGAGTCAACTCAGTGGCCGTGAGATTGGTTTTCGGTTTTGAAGACTGAGTGGTAGCAATGATAAAGATTAGCTTATGGTCCCAAGTTCCAATTGATATATATATCCTGACTTGTCTTCAAGTATGGAACTCTTCCCATCAAATTTACAAACAGTATTTTGTTGTACAATTCATGACATGAATTGCAAGTCTTTTACCCTGCAGGTAAATTGTAGAACAATTTATAATAAATAGGGAAACTAAAACTATGCAGCCTGCAGATAAAAAACAGATACCCAGTTACTACGCCTGAAAGAACATAGCACTAGCATTTTTCTTTTTCTTTTTTTAAAATACATATTATCTTGATAGGGTTTCTACCTGATGAATATTTGGAAAGACACTCCAGCTAGGTTTTGACTAAAAGTGCCTTGATTTAAAGAGGCCCCACCTTACAAACCACAGCATAAAGTCTAATCAGCTAAAAGGTAACTTTGTTTATTCAGTCAAATAAGGTCATATGCATATTCCATAGCAAGATTCATTTTATTTTTTTCCCTAGCTTACAAACACTGGAGCAGTTATATATCTGTAGTCATTCCCCACCTCCCTTTACTGCACGCAGAGAGCACCCCCTGCTCCAGGTACTCTCCGACTAGGGCGTCCTCAGGTGAAATGTGCCACCACAGATGCTTCGTAAGCTCTCCGCCCAATGATATCTCTGCTCAGGTGTGCTCATTGGTCCAGCTCAGTTAATTAGTCAAACACAGAATGTAAAACCTGGATCTTACTACTCGGCTCCTTAGCAGGACACTTGGGCCGCTGGGAAATGTCGGGCTTCTCCGGCAATGACCTGTAGGGTTTCGCTACGATCTCACCGTCAGGAAACGAAGGCTCAGGGAGCACGGGCTCTGAAAAGGCTTTCCGAGGCTTTTTGCGGCCCTCTCTGTGTTGCCTTATGGAGTCTTCTTCTTGGAAAATACTCGTTATCTTCTCTGCCACAGCATTGACACAGACTGTCTAGAGGACATAAGAGTGTGTTTGAAAAGTAAGGTCTCCTTTTGCCGCTCCTTCCTCTACACGTAATGAACTATGTTTCACAGACAATTATTAATCTACATAGACTAATGCAGGAACCTCTGGTGCCTGCTAAGCATAAGACGATTGATTCCTGGTTCCAATTTTAACTTCTCACACCACACTGAATGTTTTCATAAAGATAGGCTTCATACTCCACTTAGGATATGACTATTCTCTCCAATCAATGAAATCTGTTTCAAGGGGTGGAATCTATCTCCAAATAGGCAAATACCTTCAGGTGGGTGGGTGGGTTTTCATTCACCCTGGTCTTTGCTTAATCCCCGTGTGTGCAACGCAAAGTATTCTAAAACAGAATAGTCAATGGCTTCTATGCCAAAGTGTGACCCATGTTCGCTCTTTAAAAATGGCACTTAAAAAAAACTCTAAGGAGAATCGTGTCAAAAATAGTGAAAAATAACTGTTACAATCGGGAGTGACGAAGAGGTGCATCTGATGAACTTCCTCTGTCCATTACTACATGGCAGTGCAAATCCATCTTCCTGACTGATGAGCCCCATACCAAATGCACTACCATGGGCCCATCCCTACTCTTCGTGACCTGTGAGGATGGGGTAGCACTGCCCTGGGAGGTCCCAAGGCTGACATTACAGGAGTGGCTGGGAGTTTCTAACTGCTGGTTAGCAGCCCAACATGGAACCTACCATGCCTCTGAGACTCCTAAGAAAACACTCAAAAGACTTAAAGTATTTGAGGGGATGGGTTATGTTCCACTTGCTCCCTCAGAAGGACTAGTGGTTTAGTGGAGGCTGACAAGTCCAGAAAGATCTATTTATTGTATAGTAATGCCTCTGTCTTTGAGATTTTGGGTATCACTGTGGAATACTGAAAAATCTCAGGGAAAGAGGAGCTGCTTGGGCTGGAAAGATCACCTCAAGGCATCAGCTGGTCCCTTTGGAGACTCTGCATTACAAAATGAGACTGACCCCTCATAAAAACTCAATATGAAAGCTTCATGGTTTGGAATGACCCATGCATATGAGCAAGGAGTGTGTCCTGGTTATAGCATGGCTGTTTTTATGAGAGCAGTGTGTCCTCATGGGTGAGTGACCCAAGCTCCTGAGAGAGGAGGAGGTTGCTTTTCAGAATGGATGCATCCTTTTGGTAGCCCCCCGAGAATGCACCCTAGGTGTCTCTTCATTTACATATTTTTTCTCTATGACAAATGCATTTGTTAAATAAAGCCTTATCTGTGAATCCCTCCTACAAGTTATTCTTAAAGAAGTAGCAGGAGACCCCTAAATGTGCAGCTGGCACCCTCAATCTGTAGCCAGCAGTTGAAATGTATCCTCCCAAACTCCTGCCTGACCTCTACTTATGTAGTGGTCGAAGGACAGAGTCCTTTTAACTTGTAAGATGGGCCCTACCTCCAGGTGACTTGGGTCAAAGAAGGCTGTGCAATATAGGTAGCTAGTCTATATTATAGTCTTTTATTTTGTAACAGTGGGCCTAGCTCTGGGCGGCTGAAAAGAACAAGAATGTACTGCATGGTTTACGATCAGGAAAGGTATGCTTCAAAGTAGTAGTCTCTCACCATTGCTCATTCAATCTTTAGGCTGAGCAAATCATCAGAGAAACTGGATTATATGAAGAACTCAGCATCAGGATGGAAGGAAGGTTCAACAAGCTGCTAAATGCAGGTGACTTGATTGCTGAGATTGAGGAGGTCTCAAAACACATGATGATGGCAATCAAGGATTTCAGCCTTCAATGGGATTGTGACTCAAGGTAAAGAAGCCCCTAGTCAGGTTCGGAGTCAAGTCAGCATCCAGGAAGAATCACCTGCACAGGGCTCCTGTCGCTAGCCCAGAAAATGAAGCGGTCAGGAGGCCAATACTGGGAGGCTGGGTCCTATAAAGAGATTCAGTAGACTAGGTCTGATTCAGACCTCCTCATGTGATGTTCATCCGTAAAGCAACTAGAGAACACGCGGAAATACTCCCAGCTCACTGCGCTGCTCCAGGGGCTCCACTAACCCCTTGCCAGTTCCAGCAGGTTGGCATCCGTATCCCTTCTTGTGCCCAAAATAGCAGACCTACAGCAAGCAGTAATTTCCCCTGGCTGCTGTCTAAAAGTAGTCATAATCCCAGGCTCCAGGAGAGCCTCCTAGCACTAGCCACAAGACCTCACACCAGAGTTCTTCACTCAGCGATTCTTCCTGCGGTCCAGTAACAGAGTGACCACATGGACCACATCCTAACCCCTTCTCCCCAGTTCCATGCCTGCCAGCGTGGGTAGCAATAGGTAATTAGATAATAATTTGCAGCAATTAAAGAGTTGCTGGGATTTTTACCTGCAACACAACACAGTTTACCAGAGCACAACCAGCAGTGCTGTGCAGCATAGACAGGACTGACTCAGGCATGCAGCCAGGGGAGAATTTAGTTCCAGTCAGCTCCAAACCCATTCTGCTAATCCAGTTCCTTTCTCTGGGGGACAGAGCAACACAGGCCTGGTACCAGGGCACCCTACAAGCCAATTATAAAAATGGGGGAACTTTTTTAAAACAACAAACAAAAACAATGCTTTCAATTCCGGGCTGTGGCCATGTGTGTAACTTTGAATGTAAGCCACCACAACTCTGTCCTTTAGCATAACATTAACTTAACAACTCAAATCTTCAGAGCACAGTCTAGGACTTTAACATAATAAAATGGGGAAAGTGAACAGGTTCTGATAGCCATGCTCCAAGCCAAAAACTGGATCTACTAGTTCTGGGTTCCAGAGTCTTTAAAAGAGTGCAAATTGTGGCCCAACAGTACCAATTAAGTCCATGCCCACACTGCGGTCCCAACCTACCCAGCCAGTGGCAAACCTACAGTCACCTGCCTCAGCCCAGACTCCGAGACCCCCCACTGCTGGTGGCCACTGAGTTGCTGCAGTAACCTGCCTACATAGCAGTCCAACCCACCACCATAGTAGACCACAGATAGTCCTCAAAAATGCTCTTACCCGTCACACAGAGAAATAGCTTAGGGACCCTTGGTCTCCAGCATCTAGAGCAGTGTCAGCAGAACAACCCCTCCAATAGCAAAAGAAGAAATAATAAAAACCAGGTCAGAGTTAAACAAGTGGGAAGACGAGAACAATGCAAAAAAATCAATGCAGCAACAAGCTTGTTCTTTGAAAGGATTAGAAGAATTGACAGACTACTGACAAGCCTAACCAAGGAATGGAAGAACAAACACCAGTAGCCAGGACGCAGATGAATCCTGGGAAATCACAATGGAGCCCAATGAGATTAAAATGATAATCAAAAATTACTATGAAAGTCTGTATTCTAATGAATTCAACAATGTGGAAGACATAGGCAAATACTTGAAAAAGCAATCCCTCCCTAGATTATCCCAGATAGAGGTCAAGAACCTCAGCCAGACTCATAGCAAAAGAAGAAATAGATGTAGTTATGAAGAAACTACCAAAGAAAAAAAACTCCTGTGCTCAATGACTTCACAGGAGGACTCTACCAAGCATTCAGAGAAGACCTGACACCAATCCTTCACATATTATACCAAAGTATAGAAAAATATGGCAAACTCCAAAACTTATTCTATGAAACCAGAATAACTTTGATAGCCAAACCCGGCAAAGAGCCCACAGGAATAAAGAAGTACAGACCAATATCTCTAATGAACATAGATGCAAAAATCCTTAACAAAATATTTGCCAATAGATAATAAGAATGAGGGGGAGAGCAGGATGGGGACCCAAGGCTCACTTGTGGGCAATTGGACACCTCCTTACAGAGGAGCCATGGGGAGTAGATGGGTCAGTCAAGGGGCAGTGAGGTAACAATGAAAAGCTTTCCTCTCCTGAATGTTTCCTCCCCCCAACCACCAGGGTCCCAACTCTGCCCTGAAATTCCAGCTGGACTGGAGGAGGTGCACTGGTGTAGATGGGAGCTGGAAATGCAGGGAACTCGGGGTGGATGAGCCTCTCGGGGTCAATGGTGGGAATGGAGTTGCTGGATGGGTGGAGAGAGGAAGCCAGCTGTGGGGATCTGCAGATTGTCTCCTATCTGGAGGACGGACGTAAGGAGGAGTAGGCAGGGAGAGATGTCGGGCAGTGTACGATGACAAAACAATGATTGCAGAGTAATGAGGACTGGGGGGAAGGAGGGGAAGGATGGAGGGTGAAGGAAGAGAGGCTCATATCAAAGACTGAAATGGAAAGGCAGATGTTGGGAGAATGTTGACAAGGACAGGCAAGTGGGGGTGCTTGGCACAGTATATGTAACTATGTATTGAACTATGTATGATGAAAAGTGATGTGTGAGCCCCCAATAAAATGATTAAATATTTTTTAAAAATATTGGCCAATAGAATACAAAAAGTATAGAAAACACATCATTCAGCGTGATTAGGTGAGATTCATTACAAGGATACAGGGAGAGTTCAACATCTGAAAATCCATACATTATCCATTACATTGATAAGCAAAATGATAAAAATCACATGATAATATTGATAGATGCAGAAAAAACATTTGACAACATCCAACACCCATTCCTAATTAAGACACTTAAGAAAATAGGAATGGAAGGAAAATTCCTCAAGTTAATACAAGCTATCTATGAAAAAGGCAGCAGCCAACATTATAGTCAATGGAGAAACACTAAAACAATCCTACTGAAAAAGGAGACCATGCAAGGATGCTCCTTGTCCCGACTTCTATTCAGCATCACAGTGGAGGTCCTACCTAACAACATAAAGCAGTAGAAGGACATCAAAGGTATCTGGCTGGGAGAGGAGGAGGCAAAACTAACACTATTTGAAGACAACATGATTCTTTACATTGAAAATCCCAATAGCTCCACAAGAGAAATACTGACAGCAATAGAGGAATATGGAAGAATGTCAGGATCAACAAGATCAACAAACAGAAGTCTATTGGTTTTATATATATATATATATATATATATATATATATATATATCGAATAAGCCCATAGAAGAGGAGATCAAGAAGGCAGTACTCTTCACAATAGCCAAGAACAAATTGAAATATCTAGGGATAGATTTAACTAAAAAAACCCAAAAGAGTCATGCAAGGAAAACTACAGTACCCTACGACAGGAAAAGCAACTCCCACAAATGGAAGAATATCCCATGCTCGTGAATTGAAAGACTCAATAGAGTAAAGATGTCAATCTTACCCAAGGCATTATATAAGTTTAACCTATTCCTAGGAATCAAAACTATGGATAGACGTATAAACATAGGTGTATGTAAATACACAAATATATTAATTCATAAAAATAGAGCTATTGGCCTATGTACATATATTTATATGGCAATACATTGTAGAGGTGGATGGACTTTGGGCTTCTACTCAAGCTCTCCTTAAGGCAAGAACACTTTGTTCTAACAACCTGGCATTCTGTGATGCTCACCCTCCAGATGAGTGCAAATGTGGTGGTGATGAAAGCTGATGCTGTTGGTTATCAAAAGATATAGCATTTGAGTCTTAAGACTTAAACAAGTAGCCATGTAGCAGAGAAGTAACAAGCCCACATAGTAGAAACACACCAGCCTGTGTGATCATGAGACAACAGGTTCAGGTAACAGGCATCAGAAGATCCCAAACAAACAAATAAAAAAACATACTTTTGAGAATAAGGTGGGGAAAGGGGCTGGAGCAGGGACCTCAAACCCTTCTGTAGATGATGTGATGTACCCTCACAGAAGGGTCGTAAGGAAGGGGTGAGTCAGCAAGGTTGAAGTACAGAACCAAGAAAACGCATTATTCCTCTCGTTCCTCGAGGCTTCCTCACCCCTCACTATCGCAACCTTTCATGATGGGCTAGGCTGGAGCATGTCCACTGGTACAGATAAGAGCTCAGGACACATGAAATCCAGGCCAGGTAGCCCCTCAGGAACAGACATGGAAGTAGTGACACCAGGAGGGTAGTGAGAAGGTGGGGAGAGAAAGTGGGATGGAACTGTGGGAGAAGTGAGCCAGCAGTAGGTATAATACATGAAAATAATAATTTATAATTTATCAAGGGGTTACAAGGGTGGAAGGGAGGGTAAAAAGAGCGGATACCAAGAGCTCAAATAGGAAGTACATGTTTAGGAAATAACGATGGCAGCATATGTACAAATGTGCTTGATACATTGATGTATGCACTGTGAGAAAAGCTGTGAGAGAGCCCAATAAAATGATCTTAGAAATAAAGTAAAATACACATAGAAAGGTAAGTAAATAAAGAACTAAAATCGCTGTAAACAATGAAAAAAAAGAAGACCCAAATTCTTACAACTGGACCAATAGGTAGCATCATGATAAATGGAGAAAAGATTCTTGTTCCCAAGAAATTTGTCTTGCGTGGCTCTGCAGTCAGTGTTCATGGAAGCAGCGGTGAAGAGATGCAAAGACACCTCCCAGGGGCTACATCTGTTTCACAAGACAACTTGCAAGTGTTGAAAAGCAAGAACGTCACTTTGAGGACTGGGATGACCCTGACTCAGACCTTGGTACTTCCAATGATCTCATATGCATGTGAAAGTTGGACACTGGATAAGGAAAATTGAGGCACTTGAATGGCGGTGCTGGCACAGAATATTGAAAGCACCACGGACTGCCACAACAACAAAGAGATCTGGCTTGGAAGAAATACAACCAACATGTTCCTGTCGTGGCTATGGTGGTGAGGCTTTGCTTCACGTCCTTTGCACATGCTATTAGAAGAGAACAGACCCTGGAGAGGGGCAGCATGCCGGCGAAGTGGAGGGGCAGCGGGGGAAAAGGCGGATGGACACAGTGGCTGCAACAAGGGGCTCAACCCTCAAAAGGAGTGTGAGGAGAGCGCAGTGTTTCGTCCTGTTGGAGATAGGATCGCGAAGAGTCAACCAACTCCATGACACCTGCCACCACCTTCACCACCAGAGAAGAGCACATGCATAATTTATAACCAGCAAGCCTATTCATAATAGGCCCACATGGGACATAATGTTTACATGTATCCATGGGAGAGTGAATATTTACCCATGCACATATTATAATGTATGTAAATGAACAAATGACTTTTACAGACATCAAATGAATCTCACAAAGATTACGTTGGGCAAAGCGACAGACAAATGTGAACATCGTGATATATGACTTCATCTATGTGAAATCGCGCGAGAGGAAGAGGTATGGCATTAGACGTCAAACCAGGGGTGGCAGTTGTGAATGAGCAAGAAAGCAGATTCTGGGGTGACAGTACTGTTGTGTTTCTCACGCTTGGCTATAACAGAGATAGGGAGACCTTGTGAAAATTCATCAGGCTGTGCACTTTTTTCTCTGTATGTTATACTTCAAAAAATAACACGAGTAGCAGAGGAATTCTGAAAACTGGAAAATGAAAGACTAAAAGAAGAATTGAGGGACTTGAATGGTGATGTTAAAGAAAAATGCAGAATATACCATAGACTACCACGAGAACAAACCTATCTGTCATAGAAGAGCAGCCAGAGTATTCCTTAGAGAAACAGTTCTCAACCTGTGGGTCATGACCCCTGGGGGGGGGTTGTCAAACAACCTTTTCACAGGAGTTCCCTAAGACCATCGGAAAAACAAGTATTTCCCAATTTATAATTACATATTTTTTTGTGATTAATCATTCTGCTTTAATTATGTTCAATTTACAACAATGAAAATACATCCTGCATATCAGATATTTACATTACAATTCATAAAAGTAGCGAAATTACAGTTATGAAGAAGCAACGAAAGTAATTTTATGGTTGGATCACAACAGGAGGGAATGTATGAAAGGTCGCATGAGGAAGGTTGAGAACCACTGACTTGGGAGCATGGATGGTAAGACTTCATCGTGCCTAGACTGGATATGTTACCAGGAGGACATGTCGCTCAGTCAAACAGAGGATCAGTGGGAAATCTGAAGCCTCTCAATGAGCTGGACCGAGCCAGTGGCTGCCACAATGGACACCACCGCCAACATAGCCACAGTGGGGAGGGCGGCAGCATGCCCAGACAGCAGGTCCTTTACCTTACATTGAGTCACTGTGAGTTGGGGCAGGCTCCAGAGTGATTTACAACAGCAATATAGATGGAAACTAATTAAAATAGAAGTCACTGATCAGTTATAAAATCCTTAATGTGTTTGTGATACACGACTATAAGTCAAAACACCTCAGTGTTGGTGTTTTCCAGAATTTTTGACCTAAAGTTATAAAATCCTGAACTTCAGGTAATCCTAGCACAATGGCCACAGCAACGGAACAGCAGTTAAACAGAAGCAAAAATACACCGTTTTCCTGCAAATGCTAAGGGACTATAAAAATAAAATAATTTTCATTTCTTTAAGCAAGTTGATTTGTGGTTGATTGACCTACATTCATTAGAAAAGGACACCTGCCATGTGAAATTATTTAATAAAAGAATGTTGCTTTCATTTATGAATAGACTGCATAAAAATCTTTAACATCAGATTCATTTCAAGATTCTATTAATTCTATTAATCTTTCCCATCGCGTTCACTTCTGGATTGTAATAATCTTCTCAACTTACCAAATAAATCAGTGCTGCATATGAAGCATACATGATGCTGGTTAAAGCAGTCTTTGCTGGGAAGGAAATAATTTCAAACAAAGAGCCACCTCTGACCTGTGAAGCAGAAAACAGTTTTATTCAAAGCAAAACGTCGATGTTATGTTTATCATCCAGTGCCAATTTAAATATTTCTTTCGAAACACAGTCATATAATTTATAGCTGTCTGGTCCCTCCCCCCTTCTGAGAATGCATTGTTTATTTTTCTTTTAAAATAAAGATAATTTTTTGTTAGGTAAAGCCCTTTTGATAAGTTAATAAAAATCTGTCACTCTTCCTCTTAAATATCTTTCTGGATACAAAATTCAAGACAGACAAATCTATAGAAAGTAACTGGATTAATGGTTCCCGAATGGAAAAAAATGTGATAAGATTTATCGTGGTGATGATTGTACAACTCTTCTGAAGGTGACTGAAAGACCAAATTGTAAGATCTGTGAATTATATGCCAATGAAACTGTTAAAACTTTTTGCAATGACCAACTGTGGTCACCAGGGGGTGGTGCTATGCATAGTAGGAAAACAGTCTTTGTTTAAATTCATGTAATCATTTTTTACGAAATGATTCACACCCTCAATTAAAGACCGCAGTAATCAAAATATGAAGCATTTCCCAGAGATTAATGATCTGCGTGGAAATGTTAATCACGAGCTGTCTGAAGGGCAGCTGTGCCATTCGATGATCATTAGCTCTGAATGCGCGCAGCCCTCAAATCCAGCAAGCTTGTGTGAAATGTCGAGGTTTATGCCAGTAACGATTTTCCTCCCAGATAGTTCTATTTACTGGCAAAAGATGGCATATCTGCCTCAAATGTATCAGAATAACACACTTAGTTTAAGGGGGTGAATCTGTTTAGCAGGCCACGTTTGTCGCCTTCAACAGGATAAGAAACATTGCTTTCCCGTTCAGCAGGCGGGTGGCAGTTAGCCAGGCTCCTCCGAAGAGGCCAGCCATCAGTGGCTTCAGAGAACTCCCCGAAGGCACAGGCTGTGCGGAGCTAATGAAATCGCCTGTGTGCTGTACAAGTTCACAAAGCCAAAAAGAACAGCGAGTAACGTCTTCACGAAAGGGTTGTTTATGACAACAAACTGAATGAACCAACAGTAGCAGACTCGTGAGATAAATGATACTAGATCCGCCCAGAGGAGTACTGTGTGGCCTTTGAAAAAATTACTTCTGAAGATCATGCTATAACTTTTTATTGAACAAACTTACCATATGAAGAGTTGGGGGGGGGGTCAGGAGGGGGGCAGGTAGAGTGTTGCATGGTGGGCTGCACCAGAAGATCAACATTTTAGATCCACCCACTTCTCCAGGGAAGAGACAGAGGCCCTTGACTCCACGTAGACATTTCGTCTTAACCAGCCTAGGAAACAGTTCTACTCGCACCGTCTGGATGAGATTCAAAGCAATCTGCAGTAGCCTTGCCTTTTTGTTTTATATGGTGCAATGGGCCAGGCCTTGATCTAAGTGCTTCATGAACATGAAGGCCTTGAATTCCTGAGGAAATCTCAGCAAGTAAGTTATGATCACCTGTCTTCTTCTGATGGAGAACAGAAAAGGAGAGGCAGGAAATTTGTCTGTGATGCCCCAGCTACTCAGGGGGTAACAGCTCAATATAGGACAGGTAGCATGTACAGGCCTGGGAGGGCGTACTTAAGCTGATCTTTAATTGTGCTACCAAGAGAGCAATGCCCTGGAAGATACTGCTTATGAAGAGATGACACAGAAGAGTATTAAAAGGATGACCTTTGAATCTGAAAGATAAAGCTTGGGTGTCCTAGCTAGGATTTTCTAAGCAATGAAATCTTGGCCAAATTGGATAGTCCCTGATCTCTAAAGTGGGCAGAAGAGCTAGTGAAACCTACTTCATAGGTTGCTGTGAAGATGATAAGAAATTGCTTGAAAATATAGAATGCTGGGCTGAGCCCCGGTGGTGTAAGTGGTTGAGTGTGGAACTGCAGCCCACGGGCTTGACAGTTCAAATCCAGCAGCGGCTCTCAGGAGCAGCGCTGGGTAGCACCCACGACCACCAGAGGCAGTGATGCCCCCCCCCAAAAAAAACAAAACAAACAAACAAACAAATATAGAATGCCTTTACATGGGAAATGTTTAAGGCCTGAGGGTACATTACTAGTGCCCTATCAAACAAGAGAAAGATCAAAAGTCACATTTGTCAGCATAAGGCACTATGCTTCCACTTATGAAACATGGGACAAACTAACTGTGCTGTTGGAAGGCAGGCGAGTGTGGGGTGGGATGCATGGCATGAAGGTCACACATGGAGATGGCTTGGTTCTGGCTTATTGAGGTGTGCTTCAATTTCTAATATGCATATAAGTGCACACTTCATGAACCAGGCCCTTTTCTGTATCTTACACTGTACACTATATTATTCAGTTAAAATCAGTTAAAAAATAATTCAATGACCAGTATTTTTATGATTAAAGTAAACACAGTTGGAACTGCAGAGCAAAGTTTGGGTTGGAATGTACTAAAATCCTCATAGCTGCTATGTGTTGGTCATATAGCTTTCTGTCATTGAGGCTTATAGAGCTCTTCTAAAAGCAGCTCTGGTGGTGGATTGGACTAGGCATTGAGCCCTAACCATAAGATCAGCAGTTTAACCCCACCAGTTGCTCCTTGGGAGAAGAATGAGGCTGTCCGCTCCCACACAGATTTAAAATCTTGTGAACCCAGAGGGGCATTTTGTTCTATGTGGTACTATGTGCTCTCCAGCAGTCAGCATCCGCTTGATGGCAGCGAGGTGTTTGTTTTCTGTTGTTGTTTCCTGTACCTGTGAAGGAGTCCTGAGGGTGCAGTGGTTCACGTCTCAGGAGCTGCCTAAAAGATGGGCCGTTTGAACTGACAAGCCGTTTGGCAGGAGAGAGATGTGGCAGTCTGCCCGGGTGCCCAGCTCAACCTTGACCACGCTCTGGGGCAGCTCTATTCTGCCTCCCCGTCAGCTCACTGTGAGTCGGAATCAACGCCATGGCAATGGGCTTGGGTTCAGGGTTTCCAATTACATGCCAGACCTTATGTTGATGACTCCTGCCATTGTCTCAAGTTCTCTTCTGACAAGACTACGAATATAAAACCGTCCGGAGACTTCAACTCTCTCCTGCTCCCTCGGTTTTCAAAATAAGGATCAAAGAACACACATATAAATATTAAAGGCTGCGCACGGGTTTGCCTCCTGGTGTTCACTGTGGGTTCTGGCTGCTGCCGCTCTTGAGTGAGGACCAGAAGAACCCACCCCAGTTTCCCTGGAAACGCAGAAGCCAGGATACTCCCTAGCCTGAGTCAGAGAAGGTTTTATTTCTGTCCTCTCACTCTTTGGCCACACCAGCTCCCAGATGTAGTGAGAGGAGTGGCAGTTTTAGCCCACTCCCTCCTTAAGTCACCCTGGAAAGTTTCCCAGAGTGCCTGGCTTCTGGAGAGAAGTTCAAAGAAATGAAGAAACAGCTGCTGCTCTTCTCTTGCTAGGAAATCGTAAACTGAGAATGCCTTTGAGTCCCACTACGAGGTGACACGGTTTGACAAGGTGACAAATCTAGACAGGAAGACAGCAGAGAGTAAGAAAAGCTTCCCCAGCCCCACAATCTGCCGTCTCACAGAGGAGAACGTGAACATACGAGCCACGGTGCCAAGGACCAGATCCAATCACTTCAAAGATTGAGCTTATCAAGGATTTTCTTTCACTTTGATCCACAGCCAGTGCCCGAGGACGTGGCCATCAAGAAATAACATAAGGTTAATTTTGCTGCAAAAGACCTTTTGAACGTGCTAAAGACCAAAAGCATCACTTTGAAGACTACAGTGGGTCTAACCCCAAAGTTCCTGTCTTCAATCGCCTCCCATGCACACGGGAGATAGCCGAAGAGTGGGTGTGCTTGAAGGACGGTGCTGGTGCGCACGACTGAAGAGGCCTCGGGAGGCCAGGAGGACGAACAGGTCTGCTTTGCAAGAGGGTTAGCCAGAATGCCCCTTAAGAGCAACACTGGTGCGACTTTTGTCTCGTGTACTTGGAGGGTGTCATCAGAAGGGACGAGCCCCGGAGACGTGAACCTTCATCAAGTGCAAGGGCAACTAAACAGAGAAAGACCCATCCCATGATGAGCTAGATTGACCCAGTGGCTGCAACAATGGTTTCAAAGCAGTAAGGACTGGGAGGAGCGCCCAGGGCTGGGTGCTGTTTGCTTCCACGGTACAGGCAATCAGAAGCCCGGGACAGCACCCACAACAACAGAATATGTCATTAAAGAATGAAAGTGCACTCTCTGCATGCGACATTGTAGCTCCGTTTCTTTCTCAGATGTGGTCTCCTCAAGTAACTCAAATGAATTCATTTCTAAATCAGGATAGATTTGATATACACGAGGTTTGGGGGTACGGGCTCCATGCTGGACTGCTAACCAAGAGATAGCAGCTCGAATCCCCTAGATGTGCCTCAGAATCTCCAGGCTTGTCAAGTTTCCTGAAGGTCACTCTGAAAGCCCAAACAGAGCAATTCTTCTCTGCACAAATGCAGTGGCCATAACTTCTGGAATAGACTTGGTGGCATTTTACATTGGTAACCACGTGTTTCTGAGTAATGAATTCGAAGCTTGCCTAAGGGCCACTTTTTTTTTTGGTAGTTTAATACTTTAAATAAATACTTCTTATTTCTGTAACAAATCGTCCTTGTAGAAAATACATTTCCTCCCAAATTTATGTGGCTACTGGCAGGTGGCCATTTTCCAATTTTATGAGTCATTTGCAATACATGCTATTCATATTATAAACCACCCTGCTTCATTTTGGCTTGCTCTGAGCAGAAATAGTGTATGAGAGAAACTAGGGGAACAGAACACAAGAGAAATCCAGTAAATGGGAGGTTTTGTTAGCTTTCTGGACCCATTACAACTTCTTGTCATAACCTTATTACATTAACTTCATTTTATTTGCATACTAGAGTTTTCAAGTATCTTGGGATCAATCTTATATGTATGTATATAAACTTGGTAATGTTAACCTGTCAAAGAGATTGGTATTTGAACTATTAAAATAACTCCTACCTTCAATAAATCATGGTCAGGCCACTTTCCCCATATCCCTGTAGCTGCTTCATCGCATAAAGAAATGTAACTGCTTATCTTATTACCATTGTAATGATAACATTGATGAGGTAAATTAATGAGGCAATAACATTGTACTAATGAGGTAATTCACAAAATAGCCAGATGAAAGCAGTTTCGAATAAAGATCCATTCAGAGATGCACTGAAGATAGAGGAATGGTCAGGTCTTATCTTTGTTTATGTTGTCCAAAGCGATCTTAATGCGGTGTGCGAAAAGGGAAATTGGGAAACTAACCCAGTGCTTCTCAAACAGGTGTTGCAGGAAACATCAACTGCTGTTAATAGATAAATCCAGGAAAAGGGTGGCCTGAAAGCCTAGGGAATTGACACAGCAATGTTTGTGCTATACAGTGATACACCAGCCTGCTTTCCCAGCCATGAGATAGGAGGGTCTTGAAGGGATGGGGATGCTGGTATAGTTGCATCTTTCCTAACATAGTTGTCTAGGAAGCTGGATAGTATGAAGAACGAGGCACGGCGAGTCGAGACAGGTGACACCGGCTTGCTCGTTGAAAGGGAAGAGGACTTGAAGCACGTACTGATGCAGACCCAGGACTACATTAATTTCATTTTACTTGCATACTCGCGTTTTCAAGTATCTTGGGATCAATCTTATATCAGCCCCCAGGCTGCATGGTGCCTCAACAGAAAGAAGACAGAAACCCTTACACGTGTGCCAGTAAGCAGTGCACGATGGGGAGAAAAGAGAGCGAAGTGGTCAAGGATTATTCTCCTTGGGTTCACAGTCAACACTCATGAAAGCAGGGCTCGAGAGATCAAGCAATGTATTGCATCGAGAAAATGAGCTGCAAATGGCCTCTGGCACATGCTGACGAGCAGCGATGTCGCTCTGAGGACTGAGGTACCCAACCCTTGTAGGTCAGTGGCCTCACAAGCAAGTGAAAGCGGGACAAAAGACAAAGAAGTGAGGCTGTATCACGGTGCTGGTGAAGGAGGGTGGATATGCCACCAATTTCCAAAACTGGTGCAAATATGCCTTGGAAAAAGTACGATCAGAATCTAAAGCCCCTTAGAAGTGAAAGGTGGTGAGACTTTGTGTCACCTACTTGGGACGTGTTATTAGGAAGGACAAGTTCTCACTGGAGGAGAACATCATGGCTGGTTAGGGTCAAGGAGAAAAAGGAGCCCCTCCAGGAGATGGACTGACACCGCAGTGGCGACACTGGGCTCAAGCTTAGCTGTGCTGGTGAGAGGCTGCTCGACCCCTGACAGTGTCTCGCGCTACTCAACATCACCGATGGCAGCCCCTCTCTGCTGAGCCCCTCACAGTGTGCACAAGGCCGACTGCAAGTCTCCAGGAAAGAAGCTGATTTGACT
The DNA here is from genome assembly GCA_004026705.1 of Nesogale talazaci. Classification (NCBI taxonomy): domain Eukaryota; kingdom Metazoa; phylum Chordata; class Mammalia; order Afrosoricida; family Tenrecidae; genus Nesogale; species Nesogale talazaci. The sequence goes on from PVJH01027908.1 coordinate 26,779, forward strand.
TTATTCTACTGTGAGCAACATCCTGTGGAACAGGGTTCTCCTTGGACAAGCTTTTAATCAAGTAGGAGAGAGAGAGAGAGAGGAACCGAGTCAATCCCAACTCAGAGAAGCCCTGGAGAGCAGAGTGGAACTACCACTTTGGGTTTCCCAGGCTGTCAACCTTTCTAAAAACAGAAAGTCTCATCTTTCACCTGGGGCACCACTGGAAGGCTTGAACTGCAGGTCTTTCTGTGGATAGCTCAATGTGTACACTGCTCCTTCAGGTAGTCCTAGAAGGATCCCATGTTCCAACCTGGGGACGAATTTGGAGCAGTATATCTTCCATAGCCAACGTTCTACTTACTAGGAATACCCTTTCTTCCCAGGTCTGAATTTTGCCTATTAATATAACCTCATGCCAGGTCTATCAAAGACTGACAGGGCTTTGCGATATTTTTGAGGCTTAGATATGTGGCAGTCACCTAATCTGGTGTCAATTTGAGGACTAAGAGTGTAGGGGTGGAGTCTAGCCTGTCAATCTGGAGATAGCCAATGAGACCGCTGTGTGGGCAAGGCCTTCTCCTGAGAATTCTGGGAAATGTGGTAATTCCTTCTGGGAGGTGGGAGATGTTATCTCTCTCAGTTCACTTCCTTGGAGACATTCAACTGACAACGCTTGCTGCCTGAGACTTGACCGTCAAGGCTGGTTCCCTGCGAGACATCTCTGAGGAGAAGCCACATGGACCTACCCTGATGTGGCCAGAAACCTGGACCTAGAGAAGCCACATGAAGACTCCTGCCAGCTGTTGAAATGCTTACACCACCACTGAATCCAAATACTTTCTACCCACTGGCTTGTGGTCATTCTGCATTTGGCATCATTTCATATATTTTATGAGTCTGAAGAGGACTTATAGATTGGTATCAGACATGTGGGCTAATATTGTTCGTATGACCTTGGACTGGACTGGGCTGGGATGTTTTCTTTTTGTGTGTGTGTGTGTGGGCATCATTGCCTCTGGTGGTCGTGGACACTACCCAGCTGCCGTTGGATTTGAACTGCCAACCCTATGGGCCACAGTTCCGCACGCAACCACTTATGCCACTGGGGCTCAGCCTTCTGAGATGTTTTCTTAATGTACAGTGACCCTTTATATAAAACTCTCTCATCTATATGTATGTATCTATGAGTGTATGGATATGAATTTGTTTTTCTAGTCTACCCAGACTAACACAGAATGGAAATGA
>PVJH01027909.1:0-27945 GCA_004026705.1 Nesogale talazaci
TGGAAATCCTGAACGGTGACTCTCTGCAAAACATCCTGATTTTTGAGTCTTCCCTGCCTTGCCCTAATGGAGCCCTGAGGGCAGCGTGCTTATGCGTTGGGCTATGATTTAAAAGGCCAGCAGTTCACAATCATCAGTCACTCTTCAGGAAGATGACTGGGCTTTGTACTCCCATAAAGAGTTACAGTCTTGGAAACTGACAGGTGCAATTCTACCTGGTCTTAAAAGGTCATTATGAGTCAGCATCGAGAGTGAGTTTGGTTTGAGTTTTGTGTAGCTCTAAGCTATCTTCCTGTCTACCCATCCTTTATGCAATACTATAGCCACCATGGAAGTCTGGGTAACTCCTCTTATGCAACACTCAAAAATAAACCTTCCCTGCCATTGAATCAGTGCTGACTCATAGTCATTCCCTGTGGGTTCCTGAGACTGAAACAGTGTAGAGGAGAGGGAAGTCCCATCTTTCTCTTGAGGAGTGGCTGATGGTTTCAAACTGCTGATCCTGATTACAGCCCAATTCATAGTCATCACCAGGGCTCTTTACAAATGGCCCTGTGAGGTAACTCTCAGTTCTCATCGAACCCTGTCCTTTCATCATTGTTACTACTCTACACTTCTAGTGGACAACGAATAGAACCAATTTCTCTAAATCACTAGCAGGCTCTAGTGATCAGTATCACCCCATTCAGGAGAATGGGACCCTGTTGGGACACTGTTCAGGTCATGCCATAGATCTGGAGTTTCACTGTCTTTCACTTACTGCCATCTAGTTGATGCTGACTCACGGTGATCCTATAGAAAAGGTTGAACTGGCCCCTGTGAGTTTCTGACTATACCTCTTTACAAGAGAAGACAGTCTCACCTTTCCCCCAATGAGTAGCTAATGGTTTCAAACTGCAGACCTTTGGAATCACAGCTCAGTGCATAACCACTGTGCCACTAGGGCTCTGTGTCTTTAGCTATTGAGAAATGGAGTGTAGGGCTAACCAAGTGAAGGAAGACAAGGATGAGCCAGAGAAGCAAATCAGGAGGTTTCAGTAGAGAGTTTTACTAAGAGTGTGGTAGGGAGAGACTCTTGGAAAACATTTATCAATATCTTCTCTTTCTGATTGGGCCCTTAAACCAAACCCATTGGCAACCAGTAGATTCCAACACACAGTGATGCTGGAACAGAGGAGAACTGCTCCACTGGGTTTCCCAGGCTGTAATGCTCACAGAAGCAACCTGACACATGTCTCTCCTGCCAAGTGATTGGTGGGTTCAGACTTCTGACTTTTCAGTGAGCAGATGAAGGACTACCCGCCACATTGCCAGGCCTCATTGGCTAAACCCTTACAGATTGCTCATTTCCCCAGGACCCTTAAGACATGCGATGCTTAGGAAGGTAGAGATTTTCCTCAAGGAAAGAAGACAAAAGCTTGAAGACAAGTGCCGTATTTCCCAGAATCCAAGATCTTTCTGAAATATTTTCTTTTCTTTTTTTGTCTTTTAAACAAAGTACTCTATTGGGGGCTCATAGAGCTCTTGTCACAATCCATACATGCACCCATGGAGTCAAATACATTTGTGTGCTTGTTGCCATCAACATTCTCAAAACATTTTCTTTCTACTTGACCCCTTGGTATCATCTCCTCATTTTTCCCCTCCCTCTCCCACTCTCTCTCCCAGAACCCTTGGTAATTATTATTTTTATATTTGATAATTATATATTTTTAATAATAAAATTATTTTTCCATGTCTTACACTGACCGATATCTCCCTTCACTTTCTGTTGTTTATTCCCCAGGGAGAGGACCATATGTAGATCATTGCAATCAGTTCCTTTCTCTCTCCATTTACCCTAACCTTCTTGGTGAAATGTTTTCTTTGAACTCCCAAAGTTGCATTTTACAACTCCAGGATTGAGACCAGAAGAAAAGAACACAAGATTTTACCATAAGCTTTGAGGTGATGAAGACAGAAGGTAGAGATGAGAGTCAGATATTGTCTCTCAAGATGGGATGCAAAGAAATCAGGTGGAACCTGAGCAGGAAAGAAGGAAAGATTGAAGGGCAGATGTGCATGAACTTATTTTTCTGCCCTTCTAGGTCAACACTAGGGCAGCTGAGAACCTTCTAGTTAAGTTCAAGGGATTGCAAAGCAGGACTCTTCCTTGATTCTCCAGAGTTCACACTTTTCAGAGATGACATAAGTCTATATAGCAGTCAGAGTCAGCATGCGATAATGAGATATTAGAGTACTGCTGGGAGAGGAAAGTGACTGTGTCAGTCTGGGCAGAATAGAGAAACAAAATCATAGGCTTCCATATGGGTATAAGAGTATGGTTTATATACAAGAAAATAGGACATTGAGAAAGCATCCCAACCCAGTCCAGTTCAAAGTCATAAGTCCAATATTAGCCCATAGGCCCGATACCAGTCTATAACGTCTCCTTCCGACTCACAGGTGCAGTCGGTGCAGTCACAGGGTCAGTGGGTGCAGAGTCCTGGCGCTGGTGGGGGTCTCCCCATGGCTCCTTGCCTCCAGGACTCAGGGTCCATCAACAGCATCCAGTCGTCATAGAAGCAATCTTCAGCTTCAGAGGTCTGGTTCCATCAGGGTAAGGCTGTGTGTCTTCTCCTCTGGCTCCTTCGGCTCCCCAGATGCTGCCATCTTGTCTTGTCCATAGTTTGTCATCTCTGAGACTAACTCCCAACAACTAGGGAGATAGCTTCTCATTTCCATGAGGGAAATATCACGAGATTTCCCAGAAGACTCAGGAGAAAGCCATGCCCACACAGAGGTCTCATTGGCTACTCAATGGCTATCTTCAGATTAACAGGCTAGATTCCACCCCTACATCTTAATCATGAAATTAACATAAGTACATGACTACCACAGTGATGAATGGCTGTGCCTGAAATGCCATCTCCCACCCACTCACGACCTTCTGTATTGGCCCTCATCCCATTCCCCCAGGTGTCCTTGTGGCATGTAGGGACTATGAAGTTCTCAGGATATCTAGAAATCAAACAGGAGTTGTAATCAGTCTCACAGGACCAGCAAGGAGAGCTGGGATAGCTAAGGCAACGCATAGGTTAACTAATAGTCTAGAAATACTAAGGGGAGCCCAACACGCATGATGAAAAAAAATCACCAGACCCTAAAACCAGCAGGCAAAGAAGTTACTCCAGTGAGGATATTTCAATATAGGATGCACCCCCCTAGACCCTTTCTAAGGGAAGAGCAGAGGAAGTAAGTTGCAATCTGCCTTCCTCAAGAAGCAGTTCCTATAGGGGGGGCAAAGCTATATAAAGAGTAGACTTTAGCTCAGAAGTCTGAGAAAACTTTAATGGGTAAGGTCAAGCAGTGTAGGAGAGCAAGAGGTAAAGTAACAGAAAATAAATTATGGAGAACAAAGGAAGACAGGGAGAAGGGTTGGCTTGTATTTGTTTCTAGTATGCACATTTGTCAGATATAAAGATGTCTGTACTATACCGAAAGTCCCTAGGATATGGATGAGAGCCATTCCTAAGTATGTCTTTACGTCAAGTTTGTAGGTCAATTAACACAAGTGTATACAGTTGTTCTCATTTAGTTTTACTTCAATGTAAGAAAGGACTAGACACCTTTCCAGTGATTTAAAAGCTGTTAGTAAAGGTGGTTGTAATAAAGAATTTGGTTGTTAGGAGTATGGGTAGCTAAGGCCTTGCTAGCATAGAAGTTATACACTCAACTGATAAGCACAAGGCTAATCGTTTGAAACCACCCACCAGCCACTCCAAGAAGTTTTCTACTCCCTTGGAGAATTATAATCTCAGGAACCCACCAGGGGCTGTTCTATCCTGTTCTGTAGGCTGTGTATTAGAATCAACTCGATGGCAGTGAGTCAGGAGTTCAATTGTTTGAAAGTGAGAGAAAATTCACATGACATTAAAAGCAAGTGAGAGTTTTCTGTAAGTTGGATTTTGGTGACCTAGGACTGCTTATACAAGTAAAGGTCTTACTCTAATAGACCTATACTGGATACATTCTTAAAAAGTCGGCACTACTCTAACAAGATGATGACTATGATATAGTAATTAAATTAGCTAAGTTATAATGCATACCAGATATTATTCTAAATGCTTGAAATACACTATTACATACAATTATTCTCTAACTTTACTTCCATTATATCTATTGGGGAAATTACAAGTGTTCCCCTGTGGTATAACAATTTTGCTTTAAGGAAGGTCAAAACCTTGAAAATCCTTACATTCTAAACACTGGTCTGAGTGGTTACAAAAGGAGGAAAAGTAAAATGGAAACTGACTTCCACGCTTTTGTGGCACACAGGCTAGTTCCAAATGAAAGAGAGGCAGCTTGTTTTACATTAACGTTTTCCCCAACCCATACTCAGAGGTTAGCCAGATAATTTTTGTAATTCCTTTCCTTTGAAGCTAGCATCATTGAAGTGTATGTGATTCAGCTCTTCTCTTCCTCACCTTGCTGACTTGCTGTGAGAGGCAATCCAATTTGGTCTGGCAAATGTCAGCATTGCCTAGTACCCTTTGAGGGCACCCTGGGAACTGTCTGTCCGATGATGGCTGCTCCTCCTCATGCTGCTACCACTGAGGATATGACTCAAGAAGATAGAGGAAGAAACTGCTGTAGGTGCCATTATCACGGTCAGTTCAAGTCCTTTAACCACCAATGTTACAACATAGCCATAACAAACCTACTACTGGTCCAGGCAATGCCATGCCAAACCCATGCCCCTTTAAGTATCACTGTTGGGAGTTCACTCATTGAGAGCTACAGTGTGATGACCATCATTACTCATTCCTTCCAAACTTCTGCATTTTTCATGCCCTCACTTCAAGTTGCACATTCTCAATGCCTGTTTTGAAGTTTCTGAATTCAGTGACAAATACAGTTTAGGCTCTACATAGAATGAAGAAAGCGGGCTGAATCCCAGTGGTGTAAGTGGTTGAGTGCAGGACTGCAGCCCGCGGGCTTGGCGGTTCAAATCCAGCGGCGGCTCTCAGGAGCAATGCTGGGTAGCTCCCACAACCACCAGAGGGCAGTGATGCCCGCCAGAAAACAAAACAAAACAAAACAAAAGAATTAAGAAAGCAAGTGGAGACACAGAAAATAGAATAGCCACCAGATTGAAACACCAAGGGCATGCAACAGAGCAGCAAGGGGAGCAAGGCAGTGAAGACACAAGGATAGGGATGGTGCCCCATCAGACTCCACTCCGCAGGAAAATACTCCTAAAACTCAACAAACAGACTTGGAGCTATCTATAGACTTTTCTTTTTTCTGTTGTTGGCTTTTTGTTGTTGTTTTTTGGGGGGTTTTTTTGGTCTTGTTTTTGTACTTATTATTGATTCTGTACGTCTCTCTAAATAAGATAGGATAAACAATCTGAAGGAGAAAACAATGGGATGGACACTTCCGGCGGGACATGGGAGAGAAGAAGGAAGGAAAAAGGAAGGGAGATAGCAATCAACACAGGGACAAGGGAACAATCAGTGATCTAAAATCAACAGTGAGGAGGATGTAGGATGGCTGGTGGGGCTTGATCAAGAACAACGTAGCTGAGAGAAATGACCAAAACACAAATAAAGGTCAAACATGATAGTGGAACAAGAGGAGAGTAAACAGAAATAGAAGAAAGAACTAGGAGATAAAGGACATGTATAGAAGTCTAAATATAGGCACATACATGTGTAAACATAATTACATATAGTGATAGGGAACTAGATCTATGTACATATATCTATATGTTAAGTATTAAGGTAGCAGATGAACATTGGTCCTCTACTCAAATACTCCCTCAACACAAGAACACTTTGTTCTAATAGCCCAGCATTCTGTGATGCTTGTCTGCCCAACAAAATCGCTGAAAACAAAAAGTGTGCACAAAAAAATATGGTGAAGAAAGCTGATGGTGCTCAGCTATCAAAAGATGTATCATCTAGGATCTTAAAGGCTTGACATAAAACAAGAGACCATCTAGCTGAAAAGCAACAAAGTTCACATGGAAGAAGCACACCAGCCTGTGTGATCGTGAGGTGTTGATGGTATCAGGCATCAAAGACTCAGAACAAAAATTCATATCATTGTGAATGAGGGGGCAGAGTGAAGACCCAAAGCTCATCTGTAGACAATTGGACATCCTATTACAGATGGGTTATAAGGAAAAGATAAGCCAGTCAGGGTATAGTATAGCACAAACAAAACATACAACTTTCCCCTAGTTCTTTAATGCTCCCCACCCCCCCACCCACTTTCATGATCCCCATTCTACCTTAAAAATTTGGCTAGACCAGAACAGATACACTGGTAGAGATAAAAGTTAGAAATATAGGTAATCTAGAACAGATAACCCCCTCAGGACCAAGTAGCAATACTAGGAAGACTAGGGGAGGGTGAAAGGAGAAAGTTGAAACCTATCACAATGATTAACATATAATCCCCTCCCAGGGGACAACAGAAAAATGAGTGAAGAGAGACAGTGGTCAGTGAAAGACATGGAAAAAATTATAAATTTTCATGCGTTCATAGAGAGGGAGGGTAGAGGAGGGAGGCCCAAGAGGTCAAGTAGAAAAAAAAATGTTTTGAAAATGATGATGGCAACATATATACCGAAGTGTATGACACAATGGATGGATGGATGGATGGATGGATGGATGGATGGATGGATGGATGGATTGTGATAAGAACTGTAAGAGCCCCCAATAAAATGATGTTTTTAAGAAAAAGAAATAGAATAGCAAGAGTTATCCCCAAATTGGAGTAGCAGTTAGGCCTAAGGTTCAAAATACAAAGCATAAAATAAGATTCATTTTGTATTAAATGGTATGTTGCATGTGAAAGCACCCAGTATAATGAATACTTTTATTGGAATTTAATCCCCATGCACTTCCTTTTGTCTCCAATTCATTGACAACTGCTTAAAATCCTAGATCATTTCCCTATCACTTTCACAGAAATGTGCAGAAAACTTCTACTTTAGATATCGTGCTGTTAGTAACCAGCGAGTCAGTTCCCACCAGCACAGTTGTTATAGCTACAACCACATGTTGGGGCCCCTGGTTGCAGCCATTGTGTCAATCCATCTCATTGATGGGCTTCCTCTTTGTCGTTGACCCTCTGCCAAGCATGGTGTCTTTTTCCAGGCACTGATCTTTCCTGAAAACATGCTCAAAGTACACGAGATGAAATCTCACCAGTCTTATTTCTAAGGAACATCTGGCTATAGTTTAAATATTAAAGAAAAATAATCTTATTCACAGATTCCATTCTGCTTTTTTCTTTCTCTGGTTTTATACTTGGAGCAGCCATACTGCTCTGAACACACTAAGTCCCTGAGTTTAGAGAGACAAATAAATCTGCAAGTTCATCTTCCCCACAGGTGTTATTTCAGCGTGACACCATTCGATGCCTGTGAGATAAAGCAATCAACCTGAAGAGGGATGGGAAGCCCATATATTAAAAAATGACATATAATTATTACCACACCTATTAAGTGAACCAGCCAGAGCCCAATTACATCACTGCAGCATACAATGAAATACCTCTTAAACAATTTTTTTCCCAGAAAGAAATAAAACTGTCATGGAAGAAAAATTTGCTGTACATCAAGGCTATGTATTGAGGAAATAATGTTGGTGTCAGGGTTCATGTGAGCTGTAACTCAATGTGCAATTAAGGGGAATTAGAGGCAGTCCTCATTACATACATTTTACACTTTGTTTATTGTGCTACAAATTCTGTAGTGGAGCCACTGACTTGGAGAAACAATAGCTCATTTAATGGAAAATGAGAGTGTTCACAAAGGATGGTTGATGGCTGAGGAGCAGAGTACAGGAACTTCCATTTCTTGCCATGTGCCCCCTCTACAAAAACAGAACATTGGATTGAGCAGAGCATCAAATGGCTCAACCACAGTCCATATGATACATCTCAAATTCACTTGCTGTTCAAGGATGTAAAGAAAGTGATGATAAGAAAAACCACAGGAAATAAAATTGTCCAGATGCTTTCTAACTCAAAGAAAAAACTTCCCATCATCATTACACACACACACACACGTACACACACACACACACACACACACTCTAGAAGGCAAACAAACAGACACTCAAAATGGACTGACCCTGACATGTTGGGCTAAATTTATTCAAGAAGAAAATTGAATCTAGCAGGCAATTTTTCTGTGCTAATGGGCCCCTCAGGAATACTGAGGGGGAAATTCCCCAATCTTAAATTTGTACACAGTTATGCCTCAAAACCTCATAATTACCCACTAGCAGGATTGCCCAGATTTTTTGACCATTCAGTTGTTGGTAGGTGTCATTGAGACCGTTCTGATTCAGAGGCACCCTCTGCGCAAAAGAAAACACCCTGTCTGGTTCTGTGCCAGCCTCACACTTCTTCTGGTGGAGCGCACTGTTGCAGCCACGGCATCAATGCAGCCCACCGAGCCTCCTCCTCTTCTGTAATCACCCTCGACTTTACCATGCAGGATGTCCTTCTCCAGGGACGGGTTTCTCCGGACCCCATGTCTGAAGTATGGGGGATGACATCTTGTCTCCCGTGCTTCCAAAGAAAATTCTGACAGTGCTTCTTCCAAGACAGATTTGTTTCTTCTTCTTGCAATCCAAGATAGATGCTGACCATTCTTTGCCAACCCCATAGTTCAAAGGTATCGGGGTTTGGTTGTTTTTTTGCTTCTATTTTTATTGCCCCGCCTTTGTGTGCATATGAGAAGATAGGTGATTGAAAACACCATGATTTGGATAAGGCACACTTTGGGCCTCACTGTGATAACTTTGCTTTAGAAGACTTCAGAGAGGTTGTTTGCAGTCGATGGGTCCAGTGCATCATCCAGGGCATCCATGCAGTCCAGTACATCGTAGGATTTCTTAACTACTGCTTTCATGAGAAACCAAGTAAAATAAAGCTTTTTGACAACTTCAACATGTCTTCCATGTCTCATGTTGCACTTATTGTTCCATTTCATTCAATGAAAAGGGACCTTGTTGTTGCTGCTACCGTTCTTAGGTACCATTGAGTTGGTCCAGTTTCATAGCAACACTATGAACAACAGAATAAAACACTGTACCATCCTCACAATCTTTGCTCTATTTTAGAAATGGTCTTTTCCTATGAGCTCCCTGCTAGACACCTTGGGTTTGGAGGTGGGTGTGGGACTAGGAGTCACACACTGATGTCTGACCAAAACATCAATATTGGCAGAAGATAAATAAGGTCACGCAGACTCTGAAAAGTCTCCTTCAAGGAAAAAAAGAGGTCCATGGTTCTTTGTAGCTGATATCTCTACATCTTTTTCTTTTCATGTGGAACATTTTTACTTTGCTTTACTTTTTTAATCATTGTATTGAGGACTCATACAACTCTTATCGCAATCCATACATACACCCATTGTATGTCAAACACATTTGTACTTTTGTTGCCCTCATCATTCTCAAAACATTTGCATTCTACTTAAGCCATTGGTATCAGCTCTTCATTTTTCCCCTACCTCCCTGATCCCCCCTTCCTCATGAACCTTTGATAATTTACAAAGCATTATCTTTATGCCATATCTTACACTGTCCAAAGTCTCTCTTCACCCACTTCCCTGTGGTCCATACCCCAGAGAAGAGGTTATGTATAGATCCTGATAATCGGTTCCCACTTTCTACCACACCTTCCCTCCACCCTCCCGGTATCACCACTCTCACCACAGGTCCTGAAGGGATCATATATCCTGGATTCCCTATCTATACCAGTGTATATCCTCTGGTCTAACTGGATTTGTAAGATAGAATTGGGGTCATGATAGTGGGAGGACAGAAAGCATTGAAGAAATAGAGAAAAATTGTATGTTTCATCATTGCAACACTGCACCCTGACCGACTCATCCTTTCCCTGAGACCCTTCTGTAAAGGGACGTCCCATTACCTGGGAATGTCCCATTACTTATAGATGGGCTTTGGGTCCCCAATCTGTACTCCCTCTTATTTACAGTGATATAATTTTTAATTCTTTTATGCCTAATACCTGACCCCTTTGACATCTCATGGTCATACAAGCTGGTGTGTTTCTTCCATGTGGGCTTTGTTTTTTCTGGGTTATATGCTTGCTTAGTTTACCTCCAAGCCTTTAGACCCCAAATGCTATGTCTTTTAATAGCTGGGCACCATAAGCTGTCTTCACCACTATTTGTTTATATACACATTTGTCTTCAGCAATCATATCAGGAAGGTACGCATCATGGAATGCCAATTTAATAGAACAAAGTGTTCTTGCAATGAGGAATTACTTGAGTGGAGACCCAAAGACATTTCTATATCTTAAAAGTCTTGAGTTCTCCCAATTCGGAACTTCTGAAATCCCCGGCATCTTGTTCATGCCATTATCTCCACTACCCAAAGAACCATTTGTCTATTTGACATGATATACTAATTTGCATATTTCACAGGTTCTCCCAAGGTGACAAAGTACTAGGGACTACTGAAAGAACAAGCAGATCTGTCTTGGAAGAAGTACCCCCTTCAGAACAATGATGGAGAGACTCCATCCCGAGGTAACGTCATCAGGACAGTAAAGTAGAGGGGCAGTTAAAGAGAGGAAGGCTCTCTACAAGATGACCTGACACAGTGGCCACAACAATGGACTCAAACGTAAGAAAATAGTAAGGGTCGTGCAGGATTGAACAGTACTTCTGGTTGTTACACATCAGGTCACGGTCTGTCAGAGCCGACCCAACGACACCAAGCAACAAGTACCACCAATGTGACCAGGATCCTGGGTAGTGCAAGCAGTTTGCTCCCAGCCACTAACCTAAACCTAAATGTTGGCTGTTCACCTTTTCTCTGTGGGTCCCTGAAAGAAAAGACTGGCAATGTGTCTTGCAGTCATGACAGTAAAAAAAAAAAAACCTGTAGATGAGGTCTACCCTGTCACATGGAGGTTGCCATGAGTGGGAATCAAATCAACAGCAATGGGTTTACACTTGTGATCACCAATGATGTCGTGTTGCTGAGTCAACACCAACTCTCAGTGACCCCAAAGGACATGGCCTCCGGAAGTTTTCTAGGCTGTTATCTCTAGACGCAGACAGCTGCATCTTTTCTCCTGTTAGCAACCAAGCTCTTAATCATTTCACTACCGAAGGTCCCTCATCAGATTCTAATTAACATGACTTTCATGTGAAAAATATCACCAGTGACCCAATGACTTTGAAACATCTCTTGTCCATTATTTTTCAAGACCCCTTTGAAGAACCGCACTTGAGATATGAGTTACACAAACTCACGCTTAAGCTCAGCTTCGGGCCAAGGATGTTTTGGGTGGGAGGGTGGAGGGCTGCAGAGAAAAACCAAGATGCTTATATCATGCCCAAGAAAGGCAGGTTTTGCTTCTGATCAACTACAGGCATCCAGCAAAGTGAGAGTTCTGCCAAGCTGGGAAAGAGAAGCTGCTAAAAATTCTGTTCCTCTTCCATGAAGAGGAAAAAGACAGCCACATCATTAACCCTTCCGGGACTTTCGAGGGACACTGATGAAAGGGTGAGGAGCCATATCCTCAGGTTCTTCCTCTGCTTTTACAACCAGGTGTGCATTGCTGGAAAGTATTTCCTGTTAGTACTCCAGCCATTTCTCATAATTCATCTTTGACTCATTCAATTCATTTAATATTAGTTGGTGCCTAAGGCTGCTGAAGGGATTGCCTCAAGAAAACATCATTTAATCATTCTTCTGTAGTCCCACCCAGTGAAAGGGATTAGATCTAGAATCTGTAAAGTAAAAGCAACAATTCATTGCCCATTACATTGCAAGCATTTGTTCATTCATATGGCAAGGAGTGCTTAAATCCTGTAACCATAGCACTTACAGCGCAAACCTACAGGCAATAGTTTGTGACTACTCAAAGAGAGATGCCTTAGAAAAAAAGGTCCCAGTGATCAACTTCAAAAGAAAAAACAAACACGGAGAAATAAAACACAGTTCAATTTTGACACATGTGGAGCCACCAGGAAGCAGGATCTGCATTAATTAATCCGTAATGACAACCGGTTGGCAAACAAGGCTGAATCCCGACATATATGCAGAGAGGACGGTGAAGCCACCTCCAGGATTCAGCCTTGTTCTGTGTCCCAAAGCAAAGGCAAGGTTCTCAGAGTGGTTGAGATGGATTGGAAGGCTCTAGGGAGCTCCAGGTCACAGAGTGAGTAGGTGCCTTTGATCTTGGAATAAAATGTTCAACCCTTGCTTGAACTTTTCCTGAATGGGATATGATGTTTGTCCTGACTGTAGCTTACCTCCCCCTCATGAGACTTCAGGGAATGCATTTTGTCCTCGTGCTTTCACACATGTGCTCTTCGGCACATGGTCATATCCAGGTAAAATAGGAGACCACTTTCAAAGCCTCATCCAATTTCTCTCCCAGTGGAAATCCCTTTTGTATCACTTCTTAAAACATTCAATCACTCTCCAATGGTCATTGGAGGCTCCATTTCAATCTTTACATCTCATGGTCAGAGGTCTTCCATAAATAGTGAATGGGTATCTTTCCCGAATACATCATAAGAATAGCTAGAAGACGTTCTCTGCACTGGGCCCTCTATGAAGTGCTTTTTCTTGTGCATTGTTTCATTTTATTCTCACTGTAACCCTGCCTTATAAGTCTTCAGATGATCACCATTTCTGAAAAATAAAAAGGACTTATTTTTAGAGATCCACTATGAGCTAAGCACTGTCCCAAGCACTTCATGTACAGGGCTACATTTTGTTCTCGTGTGGAGGAATGTTTTATCCAAGGGGGGCACCAGAGTTTTTCCCTACTAAACAGACCTTTCTTAACTCGTCTTCAGCAGCACATGGGCTTCATGCTTTGGGAATACATTTTAGGAACTACTTTCCCTCCCTACATCATAATACATACCTTAGAGGCCATTATCTTAGAAGTACTGATTGGTGTGAAAAGATGGCCCGTAAATGTCATTACCTTACATTTGTCCGCTGACAGCATTACTATCAAGCAAACTGAGCCACAACTCTAATACCTGAGACATCCCTTACGCCTTCTTAACCTGATGTCATCAAGTCAACTCCGGCTCACTGACACCCAGTGACTGTCTCAGGAGAAAGATGCTCCAATGGATTTTTAGGCTGTGAACTTTCAGAAACCTTTCTGACCTTTCAGGTCACCAAGTCTTTCCTCTGAAGAACCTCTGCGTGGATTCCGATTGCCAACCTGGCTGTCAGTAGTCAAGAGCTTAACCCTGAGCACCTTTTGTTATCCAGTTCTTACATGACCAATAAATTGCCAAGCTCATCGCTTTTTTTCCTACAAAAATACTTGTTCTTGACTTGTTAGGCACATTACCAGTAGCACTGCAATGCTTCAATCTATCAGTCAATAAACAAATAAATAAGGTAAGATGGAGATAAATTAAAGACCAACTTCAAGGCATTCATGGTCATCTGGTTTTGACATCAGGAGAGCAGCCTGAAATGCAGGTGAGGAAAGGAGCAGTGGGTAGCCTACAGATCTCCAGTGACACCCCCGCCTTTTGTCCCTATCTTTCTGGGTCTTATAGTCCTGCATTTGACGTGTTCTTCTGACATCGAGTTTGAAAAATCGTACATCTTAATAATAATGAAGGACCCCCAACATACTGCAAGCAATTAATGGGTGCAGCTGTTAATCCAAGGTCAGAGTTTCAAGTTCACTCAGAGTTGCTATGGAAGAAAGACCTGGTTATCTACATTTGAAAAATCAGGCACTGAGACCGCTGCGGTGGTGTGGCTTCTTTCACACACATTGGTTTGTCCAAAGTCAGAGTAGCCTCCGACACAATTGGTTTTGGTTTTAATAATGATCAGAGTTTCAATAACTACCCTGTCAATGTGTGATCTTTTAAAAATAATATCTGTCACACCTGTTTTGTAAAACGTGTTTCTACTTGCAAATGCACCACCATAGAATCTTCCTGAGGATGTTCTGAGAGCATGATCCCATGGGTAGAGGAAGTGAGAAAAGTCCCAGATGTTATTGCTTCTATGCATCCATAGCCACGGAGTGCACACAAATGGAGAGCGGGAGCCCAGGAAGTCTTTGCAGAGGGAGTGAATGATCAAGACTCAATTTGAGTTAAGCTCCATCTGCCTCTTCTCACCCCATAATAAATCTGCACATTCATCTTCCTAGATCACAGGTCGGCAAGGAGAGCACAGGCAGAAGAGGAAGTCTGGTGAGGTGGAGACTGTTGCCAGGCCACAGTCTGGAGAACCCCCAGTTTGGTGTCATCGGAAGCTTCCATGAAGATCTGAGGTTGGTGGCTTAGCATCTTGCCTCAGCGGGGTCTCCCGGGCTCCCTCTGTGCTCTTCACAGCTGGAGTGCAGCTGCCTTCCAGGAGCTGATTTCCGGCAGGAGCCTGACTCTGGAAATTCCTCCCCGCTGTGTCCACCAGCTGGCCTGAGCCAACACTTTGCCCTTCTGTGGAAGGAAGACAGCTTGACTTTTGGTAGACATCTGCACACTTGACAAAGACTTGTCTGTTGCTCTCGGCCAGTAAACAGGGCTTGGAAGATTTTCTTAGCTGTGTTTACATGGGAATCCATGACTGTGTCAACCAGACTTGACGAAATAACCTTATGATGTCTACTTAAAAACTTACTTATGGTAACTGGGAGTGAGATTAAGCCTCTTGAAACTCTCCCCTTCTCACCAGCAACACTGTCATGAAGGGACTCTGAGAGAAAACAGCAATCATCCAGAACTATTCTTGTCTCCATCAAAATATCCACAGTCCTCTCTGCCCTCTAAGAATGTTGATCCTTCTTGCAGGTCAATAGAAAACTGTCCAAGAATACAGCCATCAGAGGTGAACGATTTTAATCAATTTCATTTATTTGTCTACTTGAAAACCTCATGCGCTGTGGATGAACATGTGAAGGATAAGAGAAATTAAAATATTGGCAACAGCATACAACTTGTGGTATTGTTTCTGAAGTACAGAGAAGGGAGGATGGGACCCCATGTTTTCATGGTATTTATGAGAAGAACTGCTAGTTCTCTGCATGATTGACCTAAACTTGGAGAAATCAGGAAAACACAAGGTTAGAAGTTCGAGTCCATCACAGGCACACTGAAAGAAAGGACCGGTGATGTACTCCAGAAAACTCAGACATCGAACACCCTGTGGTATACAGGACTTCTTGTAGGCCGTCATGAGTAGGAAGTAGCAGTACAGCAGCTGATTTAAAGGGATTTGTTTATAATTAGAAAAACAAAGTAAACTTAGTGCCATCAAGTTGGTTCCAACACATAAAACCCTATAGAACTTAGTAGAACTGCCCCTGTGTGTTTCAGAGACTGTATGAAAGGAGAAATCACCATCTTTCTTCTTCTGAGCCGCTGGTGGCTTTGAATCACTAACTTTGTGGTTGACAGTCCAACGCATGGCCATTGTGCCACCAGGACTCCTCAGTTGCTAGCAAAAGTGACCCCCTACTTGGTGAAAAGTGAAACGTATTAATTAAATACAAAGTGCCCCATTGTCCTTCCATCTTTGAATCACTCCCCAACGAACTCCACGAGGACCAGTTCCCTAAATATCTTTTCAGCTTTTTCTCATACATATACAAACAGAGATAGATGGGTAGATAGATTTTTTTTTAACATCAATCAAATACTTTGTGGTGCCATGTAACTTGCATATTCACATCGGAAGAGACCTGGCAAACCACTTCCAAATTGACCTCAAACTCTTTTGTAAACCTCACGCCTCAGTCTGACTTCCTGCAGTGAGGCTGACAAACACCCTCACAATCTCATCATCTTGCAAAAAACTTGGGGGAGATGCTTATGTTACGTGAGGGTGTCACTTTAACTGTGGTCCTGTGGGTGCTCTCAGAAGCTTGGACTTCAATTATTTGGGCTCAGCTAGCTATGCCCCCTTCTGGTCTGCTCAGCCCACATAGGCTGATAGGGAACTGCAGAGAGACGTGACTGTTGGCTGGAGCAAAAGGGCACAAGCAAAGCTGCACAATGAGACCCAGAGCTTCTTCCTGAGGCAAACTCTCAGCCATGGGCCAGGCATGTGGTGTGGTGAAGGGCAAAGTCAGTACAAGAGAGAAGCATGACAAGAGTGAGAAGGAATTGAGCCTCGATAAGCATTCCCGCCTATCCTCCTACAGGTCTTCACTCTCATTCTCTCTACAAATGGAGCCTGTAACGTCCATTCAGGCAGCATCTGACTGCATGCAAGTCTGTGGTCCCATAAGGCTCTAATAGAGTTTAGAGACCCTCGTCAAAGAAGAGGATATAGCAAACACAGCAGCTTTATAAAAGCAACGCTTGCACCTCATATATTGTATACAAAGTGATATGCTGTCAAGTGTCTAATGATTGGGTACATATATAAGCTGTTATGCGTATGTTCTTAATAGACAAAATAAGTGCCTCTGTTACCTGTTAATGGGTATACTACAGTGCACTTTCTATCTGAAACATTTGCCACTTAAGGGACTATGAGGGGGTATATGCTCATTGATATGATGCTTCTTTCTTTCTTTGATGCCAGTTGGATAATGTATTTGGGGTTCATTCCACCAGGTCAGATTGTTCATCAAGTTTTTCTATTTAGAGGTTATGAAATGACTGTGTAACCATGTGCAACACATAAGGCCTAATTTATGGCAGTCAGGGGATTGGTTTTGCCATCTCAACAAAGCCCCTGTTTATTCAACCATTTCAGTTTCTGGCAAAAAAAAAAAAAAAAAAAAAAAAACAGCATGCCTCTCTGGCTCCAAGGACCTTACTTGCCTGATTTTGCTCTGTGCAATTTTTTTTGTTTCTGAAAATGAAGAGGAACAAGAAAGGGCAGCTATGTGATGATGCAGAAGAGATGAAGGGGAAAAAATTGAGGTGCTGTCAGCTATCCAAACAGATGAGTTTGAAAAATATTTCTAAGAATGAAATCATATGTCCAGCAACCATAGCAGGGGCCAAACCCAATCCAGGGATACATATTGGCAGGTAACTAATAAGAGGGGGAAAGAAAGAGGGGGGAAAAGGCATGGGTGAGTGGGGAGCATGGCACTAACCCACCTAAGGAGAGGGTATTGTTTATAGCTTCACAGGAAAGGGAAAGCGACAGTAGGCTTTAACCCAATGTGCCAAGACTTGGATACAATATACCGACATGTACCAGAGAACCAATAGAGAGGTCTGCAAGGCAATCCCCACTATGTGAATTTCACACACACACACACACACACACACACACAGATGAATGCTGTTCAGAGGACAGCAGTGGGGATACAGCTTGGGGAGAGGGGCACTTCTGATTAGAGCACATGGGAAAAGCAAAAAGGGATGGAGAGGGAGTGGAAGACATGCTGGCCCACCAAGGACGACATTCCTGCTCAGAGGAGACAATGCACAGAGAGGACCACAGGGCCATCCCCATCATGAGACGTGATGTCCCTCACTAAACTATAGCCCTGTGGGGGACAATACGGAGACACAAGGGGGGAATTGTGCACAATCTGATCCCATTACACTGGGGCAAAATGCTCAAGACATGGAACAGGACAACAAAAGGAGCAAAGTGATGAAATTCCCAGGGAATACCAAAAATAGACTTTGGAGACAGAGTTTGATCTCCATCAGACTCGACTGGAAAACACTGATAAAGGCCAAAAAACAGACCTTGAAAAATGTATAGGCCTTGCCATTTTTTCCAGTGGCTTTCTTTTTGTTGTTGTTGATTATCTTGACATGCTTTATTTGGTTATACCAGGTTTTTGCACTTATTAATGTATCTGAATGTCGATCTAGATATGATAGGCAGGATAAATAATTTGGAGATGAAAAGAATGGAACCATTGTTTCAGGGGGGGATATGGGAGAAGGGGAGGTGGGAGAAAAGAAGGGGAGGTGGGAACCAACCAGGGATAAGGGAACAACAGCCAGTCAACTAAAATCAGTGGAGAGAAGGACATAGGACACCTAGCAGGTCTTAATCAAGGGCAATGTAGCAGCAAGGAATTACTAAATCCAGATGAAGGTTGAACATGATAGTGGGACAAGAGGAAAGTAAAAGGAAATGGAACAACCAGGAGAAAGAGGACATTTATGGAGATCTAAATACAGACATGTATATATGTAAATATATGTATAATGAGAGGGAAATAGAACTATGTACTCATATATATGTTAAGAATTAAGGTTGCAGATGGACATTGGACCTTGACCCAAGAATACTTTGTTCTAACAATCTGGCATTCTGTTATGCTCACCTACCCAACACAATCACTAAAGACAAAATGGGTGCATAAATGAATGTGGTGAAGAAAGCTGATGGTGCCCAGTTATTGAAAGATATAGCACCTTAAAGACTTGAAGATAAACAAGTGGCTATCTAGCTGAGAAACAACAAATTCCACATGGAAGAAGTATCCTAACTGATAAGATCATGAGGTGTTGATGGAATCAGGTACTCGGCATCTAAGACCCAGAACAAAATCATACCCAAGATGAGTGGAGGTGGGGCTTGGAGAGGAGGAGATCCAAGGCCCATCTGTAGACAGTTGGACCGCCCCCTAAAAATTGGTCACAGGGAAGCAATGAGCCAGAGCATACACTCTGCTACAGACCAGAGTCTCCAGCACAGGGAATCCAGCATAGGAAAAAAACCCAGACCAACCAGGAGAGGAGAGGTACCTGGAGGATTAGGGGAGGGTAGAAAGAGAAAGGAGGAATTGGTCACAATGATCCACCTATAACCCCCTCTCAGGGGAATAAGCAAAGGAAATGTGAGTGAGGGGCAACGCAGGTGATGCAAGATATGAAAATAATAAACTATAACTTATCAAGGTTCATGAGGAAAAGTGGGCAGGGGATGAAGGGGGGAGAAAAGGGGAACTGATATCAGAGTCTCAAGTGGGAAGAGATGCTTTGAAAACAATGATGGTGGTATGTTGCAAATGTGCTTGACACATTGGAGGAATGTACAGATTGTGATAAGAGATGCAGGAGCCCCCAATAAAAGTATTTACTATATATATATATATATATATATATAGTATACACACATATATACGTTATATAGAATGGAATCACAGATTTGACAAATGCTTTAAGTGTAATGGAGAGTACTTTGAAAATGATGTTTTGTAAAAAATTTTAAATGTATAGCTTTGAAAAAAATTCTGTGTTTTTTGGGGAGGGATAGCTCCTTGTATTCTTCCAATTGTGGCCAACAGTATCCAACCTCATGTGTCATGTAGCTATTGAGTGCTGTTCCCTATTACGTTTTCTTGAGAAAATATTACAGGGAACTACATCATATCATTCCATAATCCAATCACATCTAGCATAATAATACATTTGCTACCACAATCAGTTTCCTAACATTTCTTTTCGATATGAATTCCCTGACATTGTCCCTTGCCACCCCCCCATACTGTACTCCTCTCCCCCTGAGACCCTTGTTATACTTGCTATCTCTATGGGTTTATCAGTCCTGGGTTTAATAGACCAAAAAATGAAAAAAAATACATAACATAACTTTGAGGGTGACCCCAATGACTTAATACCTCTATGGTACACCCTAATATGTACGAATAAAGCAATAAAAATCAGAAATACAGAAAAGTTGGGAAACCAGATCGGGTGCAGTAGGCATCATAGGGGGGAATATGCTGACAAAGTTTTAACTGTTGAAGTCAAATTTATGCCTTTGATATTCAACAATCAAGTGTCTTCTGTTTAGTAATCACTTTCCTTCTATCCCTCAATTGTGGATCGAGGGAATTCACAGAGGCTTATTTCCTACATATTCCCACAAATGGATCTTTGGCTTCCACTCTCATGCATTGCCTTCTGCAATCCAGATTCTCACACTGAAGGCATTGAGACTAATTTCTCTTTCAACTTCAGATTAGGCTTCACAATGCATCAATGACTGATGATGATGTGCTCCTTCCATGTGGACTTCATTGACATCTCACTTAAATGGCTGCTTGCTTTGGAGACAACCCTTTAAGACCCCAGACACTATTTTATCAATAGGTAGGCACCATCTAATTTCTTCACCACTTGTGGTAGTTACATATACCATGTTAACTTGAAGATACAGAAGGGAAGGGGTGGAGTTCAGCCTATCAATCAGGTCACAGCTTGAGGGCCTCATTTGGAGGAGCCACTGGAGATAAAGGGCTCACTAAAGGCGACCTACTCTCTGGCTTTGCCTTCACCTTCCTCTGGGCACGACATGTGGCTGGGATCTGCCAGACCCAGAAGATGCATTCACTGCCATTGGATCCACAAGACTTTCCACCCGGCAGCCCATGACCTCCCTGTATTCTGTACGATTGCATGCAACTGTATGTGTCTTAAGAGGAGCATGTGAACTAGTATCAGACTTATGGACTTGACCTGTATTGGGTTAGGATGTTGGCTTGCTTTGTAATTATGTTTTGATATAAAGCACTCTCTTATACAAATGTGAGTTTCATGGAATATGTTCCTCTAGTCCGTCTGGCCCACCACAACTACATTTTGCTAGAGCACCCATCTCCTCTGTCTTTCCTTCCTGGGGGTGAGTATAAAGCAAGTGTTGGGTAAAAGAACAAATTGTTTTTGAGTGAGGAATTAGTGCAAGCCCAACACCCATTCCTGGAACTATGTCTTGTGTTTGTTCTTCAAATTCATCATTGCATGAACACAAACGCCATGTCATTGCATCATTCAACCAGGTCAAGCAAAATTGTACCATTGATTCCATAATTAGTTTCTGAACATACTGCTTCTTCCTGGGTTCTTTGACAATATCTCCCTTTTACCTTCTCCTTATTCACACCTCCCCCCCCCCCCCCCCCCCCCCCCCCCCCCCCCCCCCCCCCCCCCCCCCCACCCCACCCCCCGCACCACCACATCAAAATCCTTGTTCTACTTGCTGTCCCAATAGGTTTACCAGTCCTAGGTTGCATTAACTAAAAAACAGAAAAGCATGTATCACAGCTTCAAGAGGGTAACTTCCAATAACACAGCACCTCTGAGATGCACCCTAATATGAACAAGCGAAACAAAATGGCCTGATCGTCACAGGTTTACTAGAAAAATAGATACCTTCATACATCATAGAGGGGATTGAGGTAGCAAGTCCTCTTTTGTTTACTCACCAATCAAGGTATAGCGTTTTCTGCTTCCTCACACACCATGTCTTTTCTAACTTAAATTTTGAAGTTCTAGATGCGTCTGAGGCAGAGTCCAGTTCAACCAGTGAAATTCCTGCATGAATGCTCATTCATTGGGGCAGCCTCTGGAACATACTGTGTGCCTTGAAGATTGGTGAGCTTTTTGAGGTCCTCTAGCATCTCCTGGGGAGTGAAGATAGTTAAATGGTGGGATACTAGCCAGAAAATTCGTCGTTCAAATCTACTCAGAGCCAACTTGGAAACAAATCAGGGAATCTGCTTCTGAAAGACCACCGTTTTTTTTTCCTTTTTTTTCTGTTTCTGTTTCTTTTTTGTTTTCTTTTTTGCATCACTGCCCTGGTGGGAGTAGGAAGCCCAGCCCTTCTCCTGGAGAGCTGCTGCTGTATTTGAACCGCCAACCCTGTGGCCACAGTCCCACACACAACCACTGCACCACCAGGGCTCAGCTAAGGTCACAGACTTACAACCCAACAGACCACTTTTTTTCTGCACACAGGATATTACCACGAGAAGGAATAGACTAGAAAGTGACCAACAACAACAACAACACACACATATACATGGGTAAATCAGAAAGTGACCTCAAACCCATAGAAACCTTTACTGAACAAAAATTTCAAAATGTGAAGCTTTTGTTTCTTGACAAACTCTTCCTCAAATTCTAAACATTTTTTAAAGTAGTGTTTTTATCCCTTTAATCCTTCCCTGGAAATTTCATATTCTTTTATATACATTATTTCAAACTAACAGGAACTCACGTCATTTACATTTCTTTTGCGTGACATCACTACCCTGATGGGAGTAGGAAGGCCAGTCTTACTGCTGGAGAGCTCCTGCTGGATTTGAACCGTCAATCCTGTGGACTGCAGTCCCACACACAACCACTACACCACCAGGGCTCGGCAATGTCATTTACATTTTAATGTAAATCATTTTATTGAGGGATTTTAAAACTTATAATAATCCATATGTCAATTAAGTCAGGAACATTGATACATATGTTCCATCATCATTTTCAAAACATTCTCTTGCTACTTGAGTTCTTGGTATTAGCTCCTCTTTTTTCCCTGCCTCCCCCACCCTCCCACTTGATAAATTATAAAGTACACTGTTGGCTGCCACCCTTCACTGTTTATGTTGTTTGTCCCCCCTTGGGGGTGGGCTGGGGGAGTTTATTCTTTGATCAGTGTGATCAGTTCTCCCTTTCTCCCCATTCTTCCCAACCTTTCCCCCTATGTTCATGGTATGCTACTCTCATTACTGTTCCTGGGGCATTTATCAGTCATGAATCCCCTATATTGAGAGCTCTTATCTGTAGCAGTGTACATGCTGTGGTCTAGCCGGATTTATAAGATAGAAGCAGGGTCATGATAATGGAGGTTGGAAGCATTAAAGAAATATAATAATGTTGTGTGTTTTGTTGGTGCTATACTGCACCCTGGCTGATTTATCCCTTCCTTGTAATCCTTCTGTGAGGAGATGTCCAATTATCTACAGATAGGGTTTGGGTCTCCACTTTGACCCCCCTCATTCACATTGATATGATTGTTTGTTTGGGATCTTCTGATACCTGATCCCAATGACACTTTGTGATCACACAGGCTGGTGTGCTTCTTCCATGTGATCTGTATTGCTTCCCTGCTAGATAGCCATTTGTCTAACCCCAAATGCTATATATTCTAATAACTGGCCACCATTAACTTTCTTCACCACGTTTGTGTATGCACCCATTTTGTCTTCAGTGATAATGTTGAGAAGGTGAGCATCACAGAATGCCAGTTTATTAGAACACAGTGTTCTTGCATTTAGGGAGGACTTGAGTGGAGGCCCAATGTCCTACCTTGATATTTAACATATATGTATATAGACCTATATTCATATAATTATCTATTGATATAATTACATATCTACATGCTTATATTTATATCTCTAGAAATTTATATCTTTTGCCTCATAGTTCTTTCCTCTATTTCTTTTTACTTTCCACCTGTTCTATTATATCCAACCTTCATTTGATTCTCAGTAATTCCTCTCAGCCTCATTGCACTTGATCAAACATCATCAAGTAATGCACATTTTACATGTTTTTTTTAATTTGAGGAACAAACTGAGGTCAGAAGATGCAAGGTAAGACATGGCTTCCCTACAAGATTCTCATATACCAGCCTTTGCTACTCTTGAAGAATGAGCAAGTGCATTATCTTGATTGGGAAAAAAATTCTTGGTACAATTTTCCTGGCCCTTTTCCTTACCACTACAGTTTTTAGTTTTCTTCTTTTAATTTTAATAAATCATTTTCTTGAGGACTCTTACAACTCTTATAGCAATCCATACATCAAGTGTATCAAGCACATTTTTATTTATGTTGCCATTATCATTTTCTAAACATTGTCTTTCTACTTGAGCACTTGATATTAACTCTTTTTCCCCTCCCTACCCACCCTTGTTAATTTATAAATTATTTTTATTTTCATATTTCACACCATTCACTGTCTCCCTTCACCCATGTTTCTGTTCTTCATCATCCCCCACCTGGGGAGTGTTGTACAGAAATCATTGTTATTGGTTCCCCCTTTCTTCTTCCACCTTCCCTCTACCCTCATGGTATCGCTACTCTCATTAAGTTTTCAATTTTCTTAACACTTCTTCCTCGTACTATTCCATGATTGTTACTGGCCCCAAAGGACTCTTCAGAAGAAACCATGCTGTTGGATCTTTTTTTTTTTTAAAGGAACCCTAGAGTCAGTGTCTCATTGAACAAATCCACAGACAACCATTCACTAATCACAGAGATAATTTCAAATGTGTTGTTGTTTAGAATAAATCTATGTATATATGAATTGGAATGCTAGTAGCATTACTCCTTTTTCCTCATAGAATTTCTTCTTTAAAAATAATTTTTAAAACTTTTTATTGAGAATTAGGGTACAGTTTCTAGATGATCACTTATACATTCAACAACTCATACACATTTTGTTGGAATTCATCTATTGCAATCCCTTCAGTGGACTATCATTTATTCCACCTCCTCCCTGTGTTTCATTCCATGCTTTATTCTTTCCTATGACTTGCAACGTTTTCATGGGTCAATGCTGTGTCCTTTGATCTCACAGCGTCGACTAGTCAGTTCCAGATCTGAAGAGCAATGAACGGCCATAGTGTTGGGGAATCCCCCAATATCTATTCTTCCAGAAGTCTGAGATTAGATAGATCAAGATAATGTTACATTTTAGTCCACGTTTTTCTACCATTACAACCTAGAACTTCTAAGGTAGTTCTGTTTCAAAACAATTGGTAGTGGTAACCAGGCACTATCTAATTATTCTTGTCTGAGTACTGTGGAGCTTGACATTTCATGGACTATTAGCACAGTGGGTGAATTATTTCCATATGTCTTGACTTTCATCACTCTTTTTACAGGAGAGAGACCAATAAATATATAGTAGATGACAGTTCATGAGCATGTAAGATCCCCGTCAAGAAGCAGTACTTTTTGACTTGTCTTCATTTGTCCCTGGGTCATGAAGAACATCAATCTTTAAGTCTGTGTTCAAATCAACTGTGTTGATAAATTGCAACAGTCAAGAATGCTTTCTAGCTGATGTCAGCGAGGTGAAAGTTTGTATATTTACCTTTCTCTAACACTTTCCAAAACATAGAAACATCTTAAAATTACATCATTATCACCATCACCATATATTAATACAGCACTGCACTGATTAGAGAGGGAGAGAGAATCTGTGTCAGCATGTTACCTCATGAATGCCCCTTCCAGGCTACAAAACATCGGTACAGTAGTGGAACGCTTTTCCAATGCCTGATGGTGCTTCGCCTCTTTCTGGTCACTTTATTATTTCCTCTTTTTTTTTCACCACAGTCATTTTCCCTTTCTTTGATGCATCCCCAGCACTTAAATCAGAGTTATGTGAAGGAAACATGGTTATGAAGAGACATTAGAGGGAACTGTTAGCCCAACACAAAATATGTACTTGGTACAGTGTTAATGGCAAGGTGATCCAGCTTCAAAAGACTGCTGGAACACCACACTGTCTTCACAGGCATCATAAAGCAGTGTGCACAATCATTAGCATGAACTGTCATATTTAGCTCACATTTTTACCACAATCTGCTTTGTGGTGGTCTGACCTTAAGTACAAGTTCTCCAGGCATTTGTAAGTCTGACATATTCTTAATCGGTGGGCTTTCTCTTTGTATAAATAAATATATGCCTATAGGTAGATGACACACAGAGAGAGACAGAGGGCAGGAGAACATTTTTTATTAACATTCTTCATCTTTGAAACCAAGGTTGCAGATGCAAGGTTAAACATATAACATATATGCTTGGGAAGAGACTTTTGTAGAAGTAACATTCTGGCACCCCCTGTATGTGCCTTGTGCTAGGTGAAATAGAGGGCACGGTGAAAAAGAGAAAGGCCCCTGATGAGATGAATAGACACAGTGGTCACAATGATGGGCTCATATGTAAGAACAATGGGGAGGAGAGCACAGGACTAGGCACTGTTTCACTGTGTTGCACAGATGGTTGCTGTGAGTTGAAATTGACTCATGTGTACCTAATGTCAACTGCATGTACATTTAATTTTGATTTTTTTCTATTTCTATACCCTTCAAAATTATGGTATCAGCTTATGAGAGTGCATCCTGCCATGACTTTTCTTAGACCCTTTGCAGGATTCTTTTTTTTTACTCAAAAGTAAAATGCATTTGAATTTCTTTTACTAGGGATGTGGAATTCTTAATCCTCTCATGACCCATAGAACTTAGGTCACCTACCAACTTTTCAGCCTCTTGTGTGTCTTAGAAAGCTGCTATCCCAGTAGTAGTATGTGTTGTCTCTTGTACACACGGGAACCTGTACACTACATGAATATGAAGAAATGGCCCTTGTCCCACCAATCTTCCCACAAGAGTCCACTTGGGATATCTGTGTCCCATCTAATTGCATCAAAATCTATCTAACCTCAAGATGTGTTCCTAGATTTCAATACATCTTCTATTACTGAAAGCATACTGGGTCAATTAAAAGTTCAAAACAGAATCTGGTCATGTGACAAATACCTGTGGAGAATACCTTGACTCAATTAGCACACACCCTCTCCAGATTTACCTCTGGCTGCTCTGTATCTTTGCTTTCATTCTTGAGGAAAGCAAGTCAACCCACTTCCTCTAAAACAGAAATGTTTAACATGGAGAAACCCTATAATTCAGTTGTGTCTACAGTTAGTACCATGACAACAAAGACTGTGAGTCTGAGAACAGGTTCAGCAGAGCAGAGTGCAGTGATCCATTAGCAATGCCTGCCATGAACATGGTGATGGGTGGCAGGGGTATTTATACTATTCATTTCCCATCCCTGCCCATGAAACTGATAGTTGTTAGCACCCTCATCTCCTCTAACATATAATTTGTGTCAAGTCACTAGAGACAAATATTGAGCAAATGCCTGGTTTAAAAAAATGCTTTGTCTCTTTGCCGTGTCCCTATTAGCTTTTTGGATCACATAAAACTATTAGGAAAGTTTCAGAGAAAGGGATTTTGGAAAGAGGGTCAGCAAACATTTCAGTAATGTTTTGATTTGGTCTTTGTTTGGCCATTTTTATCGTTGCTGAGCTAAGTAGGCTAAGCTTTTAAAGATACTTTTACCATCAGAATCATATTATTTTGATAACCCACTTCCTGGTGATGTTTCCAAAATGGTTAATTATTGTGGGGGACTTAAATACAGTGTCAGAGTAAATCATAACAGGCTTCTTTGGGTCAGGCTCAAGGTTAAAGTCAACCGCACTGCCCAACAACAAAGCAACGTAATAGCTCCTTTCCCCACACATAACTCTGCCCTTCCTGTCAGCCTACAGGAATCCCATTCCCTTTCCCCCAGTGTAACCAGACTCCCCGCCACAGGGAAATAGCCCTCTCCTCCTTAGCTCCACCACAGGGCAATCTGTCACTACTGCACAGGACCACTCCCCCAGCACTGTGGCAGCCACACAAACCCCAAGGAGCTTGCACTGAGTCCAGGGTTGCGGACAAACAGCCATTATGTTTAACACAGAGGGATGAAGTCCCTCGATTTTCTCACTGATAAAACAAAAAACATACATGGGAGTCTAGAAACACAACATTGGAATAGACATTTTTCCTCCCCCTGAAGAAACAAGCCCTGCAATGAAAAGAGTCTATTCCAGAGACCCAGAAAAAGGTGAGACCAGTGGAACAAATATCAGGGATACTGTCAGAAACTCAAGTGTCCCTGCTTGAGGCAGGTGGGGGCGGGGGGGGGGCGGAGGTGATATTACAGAGATCAAGAAGATTGTCACTTGCAGGATCAAACGCACTGCCAGAGAGTCCTTCCTGACTAATGTCACCCCAGGTGTCACAAAGCAGAAGGGAGTTCCTCAGGGTGTTGTTTTGTCTTTGTCTTTCCGGCTGTAATCTGAACAAAAGCTGACAGCCAGGTCTTTCTTCCATCAAACCCCTGTGTGGGTCTGAACAGCCAGCAATAGGCTCTCAGTAGAACGCCAACTAGCAGAGCTGCCGTATCCACAGGGCAGTTAAAGAGTTCCCAGAAAGAATAAAGATGGGGTCACTGTGGCGGCACTATGGGAGACACCCCAAAGGAAATGAAATGGCAAACTCGAGGGAGGACGAAATAGCCAAGGCAAAAAAAGCTTGGCTTTGAAGCAGCAACTTTTTATATTCCTGGTACCC
>PVJH01027910.1:0-28050 GCA_004026705.1 Nesogale talazaci
ATTCCTTCAGACACTTGCCCCAGGCCGATCTAGCACTGGTTCTGTGTGGTATGTGTCACGCAGTCGCCATCTTTGTAATTACCCCATTTGTCTTCTTTACAGGCCAACAGGTGAGTTAAATGGGGGTGTGGTAGCAGTCAGCACCTCTGCATCTTTCAAGTCTTTGATGGTGGCACTGATCTCTGCAATACCTCCAGGAATGCGGTACAGCTTTTGCTTTACTATTTTTCCTAGGAAATGGCTATTCTAATGGTGTCCACTTGACCTTTCCCACCATGATAGCCCTTATTCCACATTTCAAATATCCAAATGGGGGTTCTGCCAGTTGCTAAGTATGTTTATTCCAATGATGCATCCTGGAGCTGGGGAAATAACCACAGGATGGGTTTGGGGACACACTAGACCCATGGTGAGGCATACCTGAGCTAAAACTCCATTGATAACTTAACCTCCATAAGGCCCCACTCTGACTGCTGGGTCTTTGAAACACTTTGCGTCTCCTGGAATTAGTGTCAGTTTAGAGCCAGTGTCCAGTAATCCCTGAAAAGTTTGATTATTTCCTTTTCCCCAATGAACAGTCACTCTTGTGAAAGGCTATAAGTCTCATTGGAGAAGGCTAGATGAAAGACTAACAGCATAAACCTTCAGTGATGCAGCAGGGTCCTCCTTCCAAGGGACCTGGCCTTCCCCTCATTCAAGGCTTTATGGGTCTGTAAAATGACTCAGGCCTGGGAATTGATTGAGTGATCGTAACTGTCTATCCCGCTGTTCACCTGATCTAGCATTCCTTTGCCTGTATAGGTCATGTAAACATTTAGTAGGTTTCCTACGCTTATTATTCCTAGGGACACCGTGACTACGTAGCCAGTGCTATAAGTCCACACAAGACAGGTTCCTTTGATTACTATGAAAGCCTCATTGTCTATTATAATCACATCCACCCTGTCTCTGTTGATTCAGTGCTGACACTTGCCCTCTGTTCAGTCAGCCCCATCATGGGCAAATATCACAGTTAACTTAGCACAGTTCCCACAGTTAATCCTAGTGCACATATAATAGCAATTACAGGAATATTCAGAGATGCTGGCGTCCACTTCACAAGCTTGTTCCTTATGGTTGTGGTGAAGGTTATGTCCTGAGGACATACCTTTTTGGGGTCTATGGGAGTACCCTCATAGACCCATTCCAACGTACCAGTTTCCCTAAGCTTTTGGATACCTTCTTCTATTGTGAACTAAGGTAGGTCAGGCACCTCAAGTTGGTCTAATATACGCCATCTGTTAGCCCATGTTTCAACGATCCAACCAAATAAAGAGTCAGAGCTTCTAAGTCTCTTTTGCTGAGACATTGAAAGAAGAGTCTGTGCTTAGGGGTCCCATATCCATTTCTTGCACCAGTATCCCACACCCTCAGTAACCATTCCCAGGGATATTCCCCAGATTTCTGCTTGTATGTATTTGAAAGCTCATGTAGTTCTTTGTAAGTATAGTGCGTTTCATCTTGGGTAATCATCTCAACCTCACCTTTAGGAGCTTTCTTATCCTTAATTTTAGTTACAGGACTAGAAGAAATTTTCAATAGTGAGGATGTTTCCTGGGCGTTCTCAGCACTATCTTGTGAGACATCTCCTTCAGGCAATGGTACAGATGCAGCCCCACCTGGCATTTTACGTTGAATCGTTTGGTTAATCTGCTCAGGTGTGAGTTGTTTTATTGATAGCGGATTAATATCTTCAGCTGGGAGGGGTGGATCTATTCACCGGGCTGGTTCAATTATTTCTCGAGGTGGCACAATATCCTCTTTTTCTTGCTCATCAGCCCATATATTCCCATTCTATGTTTCTGGGTCTCAATTTTTTCCTATGAATGCTTTCACTTTGGTATCAGACACTGCTCTAGATCTGCCATTCAGCTGACGTTGTAATTCATCCACTCACATAATGAGACTTTGGGCCTGGTTCTCAGCAATGTTGACTCTATTACTAGAGGCAAGAAGGCTGTCCTTTGTAGCAGAGGCAGAAACTTTTAAGTCTGTAACTCGGCACCTGAGGTGCGCTTTTGAGGCCCTGAGGCCACCCCTCTCCTTAATCATACAGTTCATTGTAAGGAGGACCAGCCAACCAGCTTCCCTATATTTGCCATCTTGACAAAACTGCTGGAAAATATCAGGGATACGGTCTCCCAGAGCCTCTCCTTTAACCAGCACCGTATCTACTGCTGGTCCTATGTTAGTTATTAGCTTTGCGATTCCACACCATAGATTAGTAAGAGTGGCAGAATGATCCATGACTTTAGGTGTAGAATTAGCATCAGACTTAAGACTAATGAGACTGGAGAGCTAATCTAGGGAATCCATATTTATGATTTTATTTCCCTAGAAGCACTCATGGTACCACTTGTTTTAGACAGGGTTCTCTAGAGAAACAAAATCAGGACATTAAGAATTCTCTTTCTATATTTATATAGATATAAAGATATCAAACAGAAGAAATAAGCAGTGAACTGATTTATAAAGCAGTACAAATGGCCCAGTGCACCTCACTTGTGTGAGACAGCTTGTACAATGGCAGTCCGAGTCTTGGTCAATGAATAGTCCTTGTAGAGCAAACAGCAAGGCAGGTCACCAACGGTCAGACTGATGACAGTGTCCGACAGTCACCAGCTCAAGAGATGTATATTCTAGGAGCGTGGTGAAGCATGACCCACAGTGAGACAGTCCATGGATCAGGTGTTCCACAGATAGTGTAGATTGCAGAATGAGGGACAGGACAAACAAGGCAGTCAGGTCATCTGAAGATCCAAGAGCAAGAGAGCAAGTTGGGGCTTGCCCAGCCCCTTATTTCTCTCCTCTTACCCTTCAATTAATCTCATGTGTCCATTGGCCATGTTGTCATAACAAATCTCCCTTTCTTCTTTGGCCATGTTGGCATAACAAAGCTACCTACTACAGTCAGTGTCTTGCTGCTGGTAAAATAATGATCATAAACTCAATGTCCATCATAGTTTTGTCTGTCATAGTTCTGGAAGCCAGGATTTTTGATCAATCAGGTGATAGGTATTTTTAAATTCTGTTCACTGGATTCTGGCTTGTGGTGATCTCATGAGATAAGTCTCACTAATTCTAAACTGAGGTGTTGCAAATCCTTGATGCTTCCAGAATCTCTGGAATGGTGTATTAATCCAGCCTCTTTCAGTGTCTAGAGGTAGTTGGCATTCCTTAGCTTCACACTGTATCATTCCAAACTTCAATGCCAGTATCTTCAAATCTTCTGTTCCTTCTAAGGTCTCCTTCTTTTTCATGTAGTCAAATCTTCTTATAGGTGCCATTGAGTTGATTATGACTCATTATGATTGTATGACACAGAGTAGCATGCCCCAATGGATTTCTGAAACTGTGACTTTATGGAAATAGCAAACTTCGTCTTTTCCCCTCCAAATGACATCACTTCTCTCTCTCACACCCATGAGTCAATTCTGACCCACAGCATGCCTCAAGGACAGGTTAGAATTGCCCTTTGTGAGTTCCAGACTCTGATTCCTTATGGGAGTAGAAAGTTCCTTCTTTCTCCTGCAGAGTGGGTACACGTTGGGATGCTGGTGCCAGGATCAGCAGTTCTAAACCACCTGTGAGTCAGCCGACTAATGTGGAACCATTCAGCCAGCACAGTTCCAAATGATACAGGTCCTTTTAAATCTATACTCTGGTTTTCTTTACTTTTGTGTTTACATAAAATGGAAAATGCTTAATATTTATGATTTGTGCCAAGTGTTGGTAAGACACTACAGGCAGAGGGATCATCTCATTGCTTGGTTAGGAAAGAGTGATGAATGTAGAAATATTTTATAGTACCCTGTCTCAACCATGCACCCCAAACTCAAAAACCCTTGAGGTCTTTAAAGACCTAACCTGGACTCGTTATAAGCTTCCCACAATCTAATGGTCAAGGATACTTTTCATGCCAGGCCTCTCTATGCACTGGCATCACCTTGCCCTAATGACCACAAGTGGTTGCAATTCCCTGGTGCTATCAGCTTCCTGAAGAGTGACTTCTTTCTAGTTTATCACCTGAGGATCAGCTGAGACTTCCACAGATGGTGAACCTGTCACCATCAAACCCAAACTCACAGTCTTCAAGCCGGTGCTGACTCATCAGGGGTGCCAGTGGGGTTTCCCCAGTTACAACTGTCTATGGGAGTAAAAAACCCAGTCTTTCTCCTGAGGAGCTGTTGATGGTTTTGATGGAGACCGTGCAGACCAAAGCCCATGTGTAACCTCTAAGCCATCATGCTTCCACTTGCCATCAAGTGGGTACACTTACACCTTTGCCAAAGATGTTTGTGTGGACCTTATCACGCTTCTCCAAGTCTAGGTCATCTTTCTTGCATAGCTAATTTTGGCATAGTTTCATGGGTTCTTCTTAAAACTTCCCTTGTGTGACTTGATTGTCCTCCAGAATCTCCCTGATGTTAATTCTGATCTTGTGCCTTCGGGTCATTGTTGTCTGAATTTTGTCCGAAGTTTCTATTATTGGGTTAAACATATATGTATATTTAGTAATCCCTAAGCTTGATACTATAAAATTGTATTTTGCTATTATTCTTAATTCAGTGCTGATATATTTGTTCATATTTGATTAATGTTCCAAGAGGTTAATAAGATATGAAGAACATTTTTGTGATTTCAATGTCCAAGAAAGGGCCCTGGTGCATACTGGATTATCATTTCTATTACTATTCACAAGGTCAGCTGGTGACAATTTCCAGCTGCTCTCAGGAAAAGCATGGAGGCTTTCTGCTCACAGAAAGACTTATAGTCTCAAAAACTCAAGGCAGGGGGGCGACCAAGCCTGCATAGAAAAAGCACCCAAGCCTGTGTGATCAGGATGTGTGGACAGGAAGGGGTATAGCAAGATCTAAAACATGCAACCACATCAGAATGAAGGGTTGTGTATGGATGAAGACCAGAAACCCACCTGTAAGATAATTGGACTCCTCTCAGAAGGTCTACAGGGAAGGGATGATAAATCTTGAATGTGGTATAGTACCGGTGGAATACATAACTTTCCTCTAGTTCTTTAATCTTCTTTTCCCTTAATATTAAGGATTTTACTCGCTTTGTCTCATTAATCACACTAGACTTGAATATGTTCATAATTATAATTGAATTAACATAATCATTAGTGCGGGGCATGAAAACCAACCCTGAAGAAGCAGTAACAGGAGTAATGGTTTCCTGAGGGTATGGAAAGGGGAGTGGTTATGGGGCATTAGAGAGCTGATAGCATTGATGACTGTATAACACCTCTTGTTGAGATGGAACAAAAGAATTGTATGTAAATGGGCATAGTGGAACATATAAGATATGGTAACCAAAACAAAGGAAGAAAAAAGGCAATATGAGGAGAAAGTAAGATGGGGAGGGGAAAAATGGGAAAGTAAGATGGGGAGGGGCTAAATAGGAGCAGAAATGAAGGAGTTCAAGAGGAAAGAAAATGCTTTGAAATTGATTGTGGTAGCCATTGTACAATAGTGCTTGATGTGATTGAACTTTGGAATGTTATGTCATCTGTAAGAGCTCCCAATAAAATGATTAAGCATTTTTTTTAAAAAAAGTATGTATGTCTGAGAATTGTTCATTTGTGATGGAAGGTGCCAATGGGAACATTGTAATGACCCAGTCTCCAGCCTCCTTGGTTGCATCTCTAGGAAAAAAAGCCACTATTAACTGCAGGTCCAGACAGTCTTATTCGTTATTTAAATTGATACCAGAAAACCCAATAAACTCCAAAACTCCTCATCCCTAGGTCACCATGCTGCCCTCTACGGTCTTCAACCAAGTCTACAGCAGTGGATCTGGAGCAGATTTCAGTCTCATCACCAACAGTCTCTAGGAAGATCGCTGTCAGAAAG
Source organism: Nesogale talazaci (assembly GCA_004026705.1). Lineage (NCBI taxonomy): Eukaryota > Metazoa > Chordata > Mammalia > Afrosoricida > Tenrecidae > Nesogale > Nesogale talazaci. The sequence continues at coordinate 5,910 of PVJH01027910.1, forward strand.
ATGGTATCACTCCATCCAAGTGCTTCAGCTTCAAGCACAAGCATCCTGCAAAGGGGTTCAGGTGAGAGTCTGCAACACACCAGCAGCTTCCTTTCTCCTCAGACTCTCGGTGTTCAAGAGACTACACCTTCTGTCTTGTTTCTTAGTTTGTTTGCAGGTTCTACAAAAGAGATAGGGGATGGCAGTTATTCTTATCTTATTTCGTAGAAGTTTATTGAGAAAAATCCATGAAAACCTCTTGTAGACTTAGTCTGAAGTATATATCAGGAGTGTTCTTCTTCTTTTATTCTTCTTCTCCTTCCCTTTCTTCTTTTTACTCCAGATAGATAATGACGTAGACCTATGGAAGTGATCAACAGATTGTCACCTTACAGGATCATCTCATCTTTCCATAGGTATATTAAATATATATATTTTTATTTTAAATTGTTGCATTTCTTGTTAGGTGCAGTCCAGTCACTGTTCAGTAACAGCACTCTTAAGCTTAGCAAAGAAGAGGACACACTGCCCTGTGCCGAGCCAGCTTCATAATCGTTCTCCGGTGTTAACCCATCACTGCAGCCAAAGTGTCACTCTGCCTTGTTAAGGGCCTTTCTCTTTTCTGCTGGCTCCAGTTCTAGTCAGTGTGATGTCCTCTCCAAAGGCAGACAGTGAAAAGGCGGATGACTCTGGCTATCAGGAGAGAGAAAGTGGATGCAGGGACGTGGTCAAATACCAGGACAGGTGAGGATGGCTCAGAACTAGGGCGTGGTCACTCCTGTCGCACACAGGCTTGTGGTGAGTTGGAGCTGACTCAAAGACAAGTGACAGCAGTCACGATTTCTTTGAATAGTGCAAATGGCTGTGAGCTCATGTCCTTGTTTGATCCGTCATTGCCATGACCACGAGGTAATTTGAGGTCCTCATGCACCTCCAACACAGGAACCCTGGATGACTTTGCAGACCTTTCTTGGACTGGTGGTTTGCTCTGCACCACCCACGGGACAAGGATCCTCTACTCTGACCTCCCCTGTCCCATGTGTTACTTCATGCTAGACATGCCCTTCTGAGTGGCCAGGGGCTACAGTTCTGTGTCCCTCTCTTTCCTGCAGAATGACATCTTTCTCCCCAGCAGTGGGCCACCTGCAACCTTTGCTGACCTGTGAACCTCTCACATTCTGTGGGAGCAACTGCTCCTTCCCAACAAGGTGCAGCCAGCCATTTGCTAGAGCTGCTCAGGCTCCTCCTACATGGTGGATATCATTACAGCTACTCTATTGTAGTATAATGTCCCTGGACGTTGCAGAGTTTGTGCACAACTACTAACTTAAGGCTCACGGGTTGATCTGCACAAGGGCCCTACAGAAGAATGATGTAGTTCTCTATCTATGAGGACAGTTAATAATGTCAGCTTGGTCTTATTTTTAGTGGTTTATGGATGGATGTGTGAGCTTCTGAGTTTGTTTCATCTATTCTAATAGCAATTCATCTAATTTAAAGGAATAAGAACATGTTTAATTTTTAGCAAAGTGCAGCCTTAATTGGGGCATTATACTAGATTATATACAAAGGAACTAACATTATAAAGCAGTCTGACAAAATTTCATAAAAATCCCCTATGCTTTTCCATCTAATTGATGAATTAACCTATTTTCCCTTCTCTTCCTTTCTCACCCCACTCTCTGTCCCCATGGCCACCATCAAACCCATCCTTGAATCTCCCCCTCCCTTCTACCCTTCAGTTTTGTTATGTTCCATCATTTTTATTATTTCTGCAAGGGTGATGAAATGAGGAATCTAACTCAAAATCTAAACAACAAGAAATTGTTTAAAATATTGTTATTTTAAATTAAATGCTAGATTACCCATCCAACATTGTTCATTCTTAGAATTTTCTAAGTTGTCATTAGCGCTTCTAAACTGGCTTCTTTGGCTTTGGCTGTCATGAAATTATGCTTTCTGTGCTGTTACTTTGGGCTTGCGGTTTGCATGGCTTGCTTGCACTCACGGGCTGCTTTGCATAGACTCTGCAGGCCCAGTCTGACTGCTCAGAAGGTATAAATGCTTGGGTCCTTTGCAGAGGGAGCTGAGCTGCAGCAGGAAGGCAGAGGCAGAGAGATGGTGCCTCACATCCTGGTCCTGGTGTCTGTGTTTTTCTGGGTCTCTGGTGAGGAATTTCAAAGTGTCTTCATCTCTTTAGTGTGGAATCTGTATAAAACAGGAGAATCTTATATTATAAGATATAGTGGGGTGTGATGTCTATTTTAAAATGTACCCAATTATGAATGATATATACCACTAACAAGTCCCCTTAACATTTAAACTAGAGCGATTTAAAATGCTTGTGAGAAAGTGCCTGTGTATCTGTTAATCATACAATTGTAATTGCAGGTGCCAATGGGGACGTTGTGATGACGCAGTCTCCAGCCACCCTGCCTGCATCTCCAGGGGACACGGTCAGCATGAACTGCAAGTCCAGTCAGAGTGTGAGCAAATATGTAACCTGGTACCAGCAGAAACCAGGACAGGCTCCTAAAGTTCTCATCTACACTGCATCCAGCCCGGTCACTGGGGTCCCCAGCCGGTTCAGAGGCAGTGGATCAGGCACTGACTTCACGCTCACCATCAGCGGTCTGCAGCCCGAAGACGTGGCTCATTATTACTGTCAGCATCATTATAGCACTCCTCCCACAGTGCTTCATCCTCGAACACAAACCTCCTCCCCAGGGCTTCAGGCTGACGGGTCTGCACAGCACCAGCTGCTTCCCTTCTGCTCAGTCCATAACCAACATGCTTCCTCTGTCTTTTCTTGTGTCTCTCCTCTGTGTCTTCTGCTAACTTTTTGGAGTGTTTGTAGAGCCTCAGAATCAATTAAGGAGCAGTGCTTCTTCTGAGGCTCTAGTTGTGGGAGATTATGGAGAATACTATATGCTTTGTATCATATGATGCACCTGACTCTAAGACACACCCAGTTTTTAGAGCAGGAAAGCAAGAAAAAATATTCTGAATCCAATAGTATCAGTATACTGAAATGTTCTGTGGTAGAACACCTTTGGACCATCAGATGTACCCTCACTTTTGCTCCTGCTTTTGGGACAGAAAGTGCATCCTATGGTTTGGAAAATGTGGTGTTCATTAAACTCTCCAACAGATTTTGTGAGGAGTTGATATCAGAGATGAGGATTTTTCACCTGCATAGATCCCAGATGGTGTTGGAGAAGTGTACACAGAGTTCTTCACCCCAGAGGATCATCTCTCTATTTCTTGAGTGTTTTTGAATCCAGGATATTTTTATTTCAAATTCCTTGTATCTCCTGGTCCTTTTTCTTTTCTTTGGACCTTTTCAACAATAAGTCCTTCACCTTGAGGTTCTAAATTTTCCTTAGAGAAATTCCCATTCCTTAGTTGTTTTTTTTATCACTGATCCTGGTTTCTCACAAAGTCTTCCTAGTCAGTTTCACTGAAGGTTTTTCCAACCAGCTTCCTGCCCCATCTTCTCACTCCATTGCTTTCAGCTTCATTAGATCATCTAACTTTGCATATTCTTAGATTTTCTAAATTGTTATTAGAGCTTCTAGCCTGACTTTCCTGGATTTGGCAGTCATGAAATTATACTTTCTGTGCTGTCACTTTGGTCTCTCGGTTTACATGGGTCACTTCCCGGGTGGTTTGCTTGCACTCACAGGCTGCTTTGCATAGATGCTGCAGGCCCAGCCTGCCTGCTCAGGTGGTAGAAATGCCTGGGGCATTTCATTTTTATTTCTTTGAGAGACCCCAATTCTTGAAAGGCGCATCTCTGATTCTGTAACCTCTCAGGGAAAGGAGCCCTCATGGAGCAGTGGTTAAGCAATCAGCTACTGAAGAAAATGTCAGTGATTTGAATTCGGCAGTGGTCTCATGTGTGAAAAGATTTTGCAAAATAACCACATAAAGTATTAACCAACGAAACCCTAGGGGAAGCTCTATTCTGCCTTATAGAATTCCAATATATCAGAATCAACTTGTTGAAACATAAAATCACCACCGTAGAAATTTATGGCAGCTCCATTTGTGACTTTTAAAATCTATTTTCCATATCCTCTTAAATGCATCTTTGGGGCATCCAAGTGTACTCTGATGGTGTAAGTCGCCAATCCTAAATAGCCTCTGATGAGTGAAGGAAGGGAGAGCTGCTGCATGAGCCCTTGTTAAAATGTTGCAGAGCAAACATGCCATCCTAAGGACTAAGGTGGCACACCTGACACAAGTCATGGTGTTTTTAGACACAGCTATGGAAATGAAAGTTGCACTGTGAATAAAGAACCAATGAGAAGATCATACATCTAAATTTCGCTGTTTGACCAAAACTATCAAGGATACCACGGAATGCTAGAAAAGCAGAGAAAGTTGTTTAAGAGGAAGTGCAGTGGGAACGCTCCTTAAAAGCCTGAAGGACGAAACTTTGTCTGACATCAAATGGGAGAAAAAACAAACAAACAAACAAACAAACATATGTCACTGTGTGCACATCCCCCCAAGATACCCACTGAGGACATGTGGGAGCATGAGCAAGGGCAGTGAAGAAAGCAGATGGTGCCCAGCTATCAAAAGATATAGCATCTGAGTTCTTAAAGGCTTGAGTATAAACAAGCAGCCATCTAGCTCAGAGGCAACAAAACCCACCATAAAAGAAGATCACTTGCCTGTGCGATAATGAGGTGCTGAAACAATCAGGTATCAAAGAACAAAAATTAAAATCAATGGACCAATTGACTCCCGATATTGCTGAAGACAAATGGATACAGAGGCAAACAGAGTAGAAGAAATAATGGTGCCCAGATACCAAATGATTGACTATCTGGAATCTCAAAGACTTGAGGATAATCGAGTCGCCATTCAGCGCAGAAGTAGCAAAGCCCACATGAAAGAAGCACACCAGCATGCATGATCAAGAGGGGCCGAAAGGAGCAGATATCGAGCACCAAAGAACAAGAATCATATCATTACAAAAGAGGGGGAGAGCAGGGTGGGTGCCCACTGGTGGGTAATTGGTCACCCCTTTACAGGGGAGTCACGGGGAGGAGACAGACCAGTCAAGGGGCAGCCAGGCAGTGATGATGCATACAACTTACCTCTAGTTGCTGAAGCCTTCCTCCCCGCCCCCGTGCCCCCCCGCAACCATCATGGTCCCAACTCTACCTTACAAATCCAGATGGACTGGAGAAGGTACACTCATATAGAGGGGAGCTTGAGATATGGGAAACCAGGATGGATGGGCCCTTTTGGGCCAATGGTTAGATTGGAGATGCTGGAAGGGTAGAGAGAAAGTAGAGAGATGGAACCAATGGCAAGGATATATACATAAGCTCCTATTTGAAGGACGGGCATCAAAGGAGTGGTTGGGGGAGAGGTCGGGCAGTGTAAGATATGACAAAACAATAACAATGTATAAAGTATTGAGGGTTGGTGGGGAGGAGAGAACAGGGGAAGAGGGGAAGGGATGGAAAAGCCAGTACTAGGGGCTTAAGGGAAAAGGCAGACCATTGGAGAACGATAATAGAAGTGGACATGTGAGGGTGCTTGACACAGTATGTTTATTTATGTATTGTGAAAAACAATGTATGAGCCCCCAATAAATGGTTTAAGAAAAAAAAACCTGAAGGCTGAAACTTTGTCTGCTGTGCTTTAGACATGTTATCAGAAGAGACCAGTCCCTGGAAAAGGACACCATGCTTGGTAGAGGGTCAGTGAAACCAACGAAGACTCTCCAGAATATAGGTTTTCACAGTGGCTACAACAAAGCACTCAAACATACTGACCTGTGGGAGGATGGAATTGGATAACACTGTGTTTCATTTTGTTCCACATGGGATTTCTGTGGGTTAGAACTGACTCTGGAAAAGGTTGCATTGAGAGCTAGAAGCAGAGCACATGGAGGTGGAGGACCCACTTCTGAACCAGTGTTCTTCCGTTTCCAGTTTCTGGTGACATCATTCAAGTTCGGGGGGAGGTATATTAGTGAGCTCCTGCCTCGTGGATGAGCTGCAGCACAGCCATGTGGAGCAGAAGACCCTGGTCTCCGAGCAGTGGAGAGCAATGGACTGGAGCCTGTTTAGACATCAAGTCACGAATTAGAAAGAAAAATCAAAGAAAAAAGAATAAAGATAATCCATTCAATTTTTTTATTCAAGATATATTTATTGATTGCTTACCATTGTCACCTACAAACACTCTTAGCTTCATTCTCGTTTGGGGAGATAGACAATAATTACATGCCATAATGAAATACACACTAGGTCATTTTTTAAGTACCAGGAAGAAAAATATAGGAGAGGAAGAGATAAGAGCTTGCTGGGGAGAGTGAGTAGTAACAGAGTATGATGATATATTAGTTAGTTATTTAAATTTTGAAAAACCATCCACAAAAGGCAATGCATAAACACTTCCATTGCTCTTATGTTAATCTGTCAGATGAATGAATGCACGGTGATGCTATGGCTCAGTCTTGACTGATTTTGACTTGGTTCCTTTGAATTTTCTGGAAGTCAACAGAGTGCATGCTAACACAGAGAGGCGGACATGCCTCTCATCTGTCTACATTGACTAGATATCCTCTGGGGCTCTATGGGTGACTAGCTTTTTTTCTGTCTCTCTCACCATCTGGCCAACTAATCTTAGATTCCTATGATGGCCATTAGCAGGGTTTCCAGTCAGAAAACCCAAACACTTAAGTCCTCTTGAAGCCTAGACTCAATACTCAATACTCAATTTGCTCCAAGTTGTGGGTTCTTCTAGATTTCATGTGTGCTAGTCCATGTATGTTAGAGAAACAAATTCATAAACATGCATATGTACATAAGGGAAAGGTTTACATACAAGAGTGATGGAACATTGAGAAAGCGTCCCAGCCCAGTCCAACCCAAGTCCATAAGCCCACTATTAGCCCATATGTCTGATACCACTCCATAAGTTCTCTTCAGACTCACGAAGCACATGCAACGATGCCAGGACAACCACATGCCAATGAGTGCAGAGTCCTGTGTATCTGTGGTGGTAGAAGGAGGCAGGAGGTGATGGCAGGAGTCTCTCTGTAGCTTCGCAAGCATCTCAGCACTGGCAGGAGTCTCTATGTTGGTTTCCAGCTTGAGAGGTCTGGTTCCATCAGGGTAAGTCTATGAGACTTCTCCGAAATGTCTCACAGGGAGCCAACCTTCTGTCGACTGAGATTTCCCAGAATTCTCAGAGAGAGTCATGTTCACATAGGGGTCTCATTGGCTATCTCCAGAATGACAGACTAGACTCTATCCCTACACTCCCAATCATGAAATTGACACCAAAGTACATGACGGCCCCATCATATATCAATGCATTTTCCCAAATCAGGTCATGCCCAAGCCTTGTAACCCATCCCTATTGATAGGGTGAGCTGCAAAATTACATTGCCAAAAGCATGGGTACAGGGATGAAGAGAGAACTGGCTTCAGAAACCTGGAGGATGTGAGAAATTGAAAATCTGTTCTGATAATCACCCCTTTCATTGAATTTGTTCTGTGGGTGGGGGGAAGGCCACAGAGTCAATTCTATTTTCTAGAGATGTCTTTGTTTTTTCTATAGCATGACAACTGACATCATTCAGATGATGGCAACTATGTGCACTTGACCATAAGGAGTCCTAAGGACTTACAGTCACGTAGTTAATTATAGAAAACAAAGGAAATCATGACAGAAATCATGATTGAAGTAAATCAAGTCGCCTGTGTTAAAAGGCAAGCCTACAGAAAAGGAAAACAGGACTATAGTTATGAATTAGAAAATATGATCACCCATTTAGTGCATAGTTAAGATTCTGATACATGACCATGTACCTCAAGTACCTCAGCTTCCCTCAAGGACCTGTCCAAGAAAGTACCTTGATGGCAAGAATGCTCCTCCGGTGTCTGGAGAGGGGGTTGTAATGTGCACACTCTGCCTGAGGAGAAAGCTGTTTACATAGCTGGTTAATAAAAAGAACCCAATTGACATCTGAATTTATGTCTGAAAGTGAAAATCAAATATTCACTAGAAGCTACAGATTTCAAAAAATTGTGTCCTTCGCATTTAAATTCTAACACAGAATCTTTGATAAAACTGTTCAGTCATAGTTGCCAGGCACCCTGTAAATCTTCTAGACTCCCGGCAAAGGAGGTAATTAGCTGTATATTGATGTCCTCCAGTGAGTCACTCATACACACCTGACATCCTTTCCTGTTGTTCCAGGCACAAAGGGACGATTTGGAGACCTGATGATCCTGTACGAGCTCTCAAGACTTCAGGCATTCTAAAATGAAATAGGGAACTCAACAGAAGCAATAAACATGTTTCTGGGCCAATTACCTGGATGTCTATGAAGCTCTGAAGTTAAATGTCCCCACTAAGAAGTCATATGGACGTTTTAACTTGCACATAAGCAACCTCAGAAACTAATTTTATTGTTGTTGCTTTGTTGTTTGCCTATTCCACTTTTTGCAAGAGCAGAACTGATTGACAGTAATTACAACAAGGGACATGAATGACAACAATTACTCCCTGTTAGTCAGGCTTCTCTAGAGAAATAAAAGTAGGACACCTATATATGTGGATAGGTTTGTGCAGCATGAGGGAATATAGCAGCTAATTAGTCCACATAGCAGTACAGAGGGTTTAGTTCAACTCACTTCCATGGGACAGTTATATACTGGAAGTCCTTCGACTCAAAGGGCTGCTGGCTCCAAGGTAATGCAGGGTCTCTGTCCACAGGCAGCAAAGAGCAGACAATGCAAGAAGACAGGATCTGCGAGTCTCAAGCTCAATAGATGTATACCCCAGCAGCGGGGTGAAGCAGGTTTCCAAAAAGCCTCAAGTTCTAGGGACACAATCCACAGGTTGACTGATCCACAGGTAGTGTAGCTCACAATCTGAGGCAGAAAACTAGCTGAAGCAACCACATGCTGGTCTAATCACCAGAGAACAGCGGTGGGGTGGGGAGTAGGGGTGGGTCAGCCATGCAGAGCCATCAATCTCTGCTCTCCAATCAAAGTGCAAATTTAAAATCTTTAGGTCACCATCTAAGTGTTTTTACCACTACATATAATTACTCCTAATTAATCCCACATGTTCCTATTGGCCAGGTTGGCACAATAAACCTGTCTATCCCACTACCCTTAACCAATGTGATTTCCCCATAACTATTAATTTCCCCCTTCCCTTATCTACTGTCCTTCCCCTTGAAACTTCTAAGGGCTTTTGCTCTCAATTCCATTGCCTGATCCTTTTCTTTTATGTAAGTGGAGTCATACAATAGTTGCCTGTCCTCTGCTGGCTGCAACCTGCAATGAGGGACCCTTAATGATGATACAGAGATGCGATGGTGTCAGGAATAAAAGAAAAAAAATCAAGCCCAAATAGTGACTAGTCAATCACTTATGAGTTATAGCACTTATTTTATATTTTATTCGAAATTCTAGCTGCATCTGATTAGGAAGAGAGCTCCATAAAAACACGACTCTCTGTAGCTTTGCAAATCTCCTCTCATGTCAAACACAGTAGAGCAGGGGTCCGAATGTCTGGATGGTGCCACCAGGCTGCAGTTTCTCTCTTGTCTGGTTCCACCTTCCAGGAAAGCCTCCATTTATGAGGCTCAGGTCGGCAGGGTTAAAACTATTGAGGGATGTAGGAAAGAGAGCATTGATGCCAAGGGCTAGAGAATAGACAGGGAGCAGATGTCTTAGATTCCAAAGTTATTATTAAAAATATTTTAATGTGTGAAATTTCTTTTTACTATCAAAATATGGCATGAAGGATACCTGTTGCCCTGTATTCTTTGCAAAAATGAAGATGCAATTAATGATGCTGAGCAGGTGTTTTGTGATCAGCTCTGTCTAAACTGAAAGGCTTGAATCCATGCTGCTGCACCACTGTAGACAGAACAATGATCAACTTCTGTGGGGTTATAGACTGTTCTCTGACTCGTGGTAAACTAACATCTGTCAGAATGGAACTGTGTTTCATTTCAATATTAATGCCCGAAAATGATTTTCAAATTCTGGAAAAATAACGATAAATTGATAAATTTCAGAAGTAGATATAGACCTTTTGTCCTTGACTCAAATTTCAGACCTTTCCGTCACCAGCCAAGTGTTTTAACTACCAAATATAATTTCTTCTGTTGTTTCATGTAGGAGAGTAAATCTTGTCCTTGCTGCTCCTTTGGGACCAGAATTGGAGATGCCTATTCAATCAAGCTTTGAAAGATTGTGGCTAAATTATTAAGGGTTCATGAGGCAAGAGGAGGGGGGAAAGGAAATATGAGTGCTGGTCCTGGGGGCCTAAATGGAGGGAGGATGTTTTGAGAGTGATGATGGCCATAAGTGTGCAAATGTGGCCTGCATACATGCAATTGATGTATGTATGGATCGTGAGGGGAGTTGTATGAGTCCCCAATAAAATGATTCATAAAAGGGGGGGGGGGAAGAGGAACTTATTCCAAGGTCTCAAGTACAAAATATTTGGAAATGAATATGGCACCATGTCTACAAATATACTTTATACAAATGATGTGTTAAATGTTATGAGCCCCTAATAAAATTATTGAAAAAAAGATCATGCATTCTGACTCTAATTTCTTGAAAGTCTTACGTTTTACTATACATATTCTTTTCCATACCCACAGAGATCCCTTGTTCATTCCCTGTACCTTGCACATGATGACGTTTCCCAACTATTTCAATGAACTCATGGTCTTGCTAAATTAAAAGTGGGATTGGCACTCCCTTTGTTCTCCCTTGTTTCTGTTGTATTACAGTCATATGCCTGTTGCCCTCAACTTACTATTTCTTTTTTTCCGGGAGAGTGGGGTGGTGGTGGTGCTGGTGCTGGCGGTGATATTTTTAGAGCCTCTGATTTCTTGGCATTATTGAAAAACTACTTGTGAGGTTTCCCAGACCTCTCAGGTAGGCGCACCCTCTCCCAGAGGGTCTTCCATTCCCAGATCTTTACTGGCTGACCTATCTTCCATCCATGCTGGAGAGTCCCGCCCCACAGAGCCCATGCAGACCTGGAATGGAGCTCACTGAAGAGCAGGTGTTACAGAGTCACAGGACATTCTGTTTCTGGTCACCTGTTCATTTCCCCAGTGAACCTATCGCTTTCTTATCACTTCCTCAAGGGGGTGGGAGTGATGCTTGGCAGTTTGTTTCTGCTTCAGATTTACTTTGAAATCACAACCCTCCTGATGACATAGTGAGTTATATTTAGAACTTCCAACTGCAAGGTCAACAGCTTAAACTTATCAGTTACTCTTTGAGATATTGTTGATGTTTGTTTACTCTGTAAAGATGTACAATCTAGAAACCCTATCTAAGGTGCCTGGGAATCTGATTGGATGTAATGGCATCATTTTATGTGTGTGAGTGTGAGGGCTTTGGACCTTAACTCTATATAAATTCCTTGAGGATTTTCCACACAGGCAAATTCTGGGCCTATCTTCCAATTCTTTGGTCCTTGCATTCCCTGGTATCCAGTCCCAATACAATCCTATTCAAGTGTCTTTGATGATTTTGAAGCAGGCGTGGGGATCATTTTATGCACAAGGACTTTAGGATGACATCCTTTGAAGACCCTAGAAAATTCCCTACTTAAAATTCAGCCTGTTATATTTGGCAAACATTTAATTAACACACTCACAATATGATAGCCAGTGCTGCTTTTCCTTGGTGAGGCATGTGATATTAGCTGCTATTGATGCTTTCTTAGGCATTATTCAGCCCACTGACTGGATAGTCTCCACTGCTGCCTTTAGGTGCCATTTGGGATAAAAGTGTCTTGGCCCTCTGGATTTTTTTCTTAATGACAAAAATTTTTTTGAATGACCAATCAAAGGTAAAGGAATTTTGTGAACACACACCAACCACAAAATGACTAGCAGAAAGTTGATAAAAGAAATTGAGTGGTGTTAATTTTGTTTAGTAAAAGTAACTTTGATTTGTACTAAAAAAAGATAAACTTACATATAGCTTTTCAATAAGGAAAAATGTGAATTACTCAGTAGAATTTTATATACAATTATGTGCACATTAATATGTCACAGATAATATGCATAGTTCTCCTATTTAGAAAGGTTTACCACATAATTGGGCATAAAGTTAATAGTAAATTCCAATGCCTACAGTTCTTACAACATCATTACCAGATGAACATGCCATGACACAAAATACCAAGAAAAACTTTGAATACAGAATGGAATATAAGCATATGATATTAATTTTAAAAATCATTTGAGTCAATTAAAAGGTTGACACTGAAATATTTGAATTAAGAAATACTACTAAAATATACTAAGACAATTCACAGCCTAACAATGTTAAAGATTTTAAAATATAAACTATAAAAAGAGGAACTATTTCCTTTAGAATGCTAACAAGCATATACAAAACATTAGAAAGCAAACAATATGAAAACATATTAATAAGAAACAAAACACTAAAAAAACACTGAATTTTGTTTTAAAAAGAAATTAATTGTGTTGAGAAAAACTTCAAAATGTCTTTATAGTTTTAAAAAAGCAAAGAAGATAGCATCTACTGAAGGAACTTAATCTATGACAGCTTCAGAGTTTCTAAAAATGCATTTTGTATGATTTTCCCTTTTTATAGCAAATAAAAATAAAATTGCAGTAATTTAAGCATAAGATTATTTCTTTTTTAAAAAAATTAATAAATCATTTTATTGGGGGACTCATACAACATCAATACATACATCAATTGTATGAAGACCACATTTGCACATTTGTTGCCATCATCATTCTTAAAACATCCTTCTTCTATTTAGGCCCTGGTATGAGTTCCCCATATTTCCCCTTACTCCCCACTCCCCCTACCCCATGGACCCTTAATAATTTATAAATTGTCATTGTTTTGTCATATCATACACTGCCCAGTGTGTCCTTCATCCACTATCCTGTTGTTCATACCCCAGGGAGGGGGTTATATGTGGATTACTGCAGTTGATTTTCCCATTCTACTCCACCTTCCCTCCACCCTCCCATTATCACCACTCTCACCACTGATCCAGAAAGGACCATCTCTCCTGAATTCCCTATTTTTCTGGCTTCAGTGTACATTCCCTTATCTAGCTGGAGTTTTAAGGTAGAATTGAAATCATGATAATGGGTTGGAGGAAGCATTTAAGAACTAGAGGAAAGTTATATATTTCATTGTTGCTACCCTGTACTTAGGCTTGCCCTGTGTCCCAGCATGTGGTCAATTTTTGAAAATGTACCATGTGGACTTGAGAAGGATGTGTATTTTTAAAAATTTGAATGAAAAACTCTGAATATGTCTATAAGAGCTTGTTGCCTAATTGTGGTGCTTAGTTCTAGAGTCTCTTTGCTGAGCTTTTCCCCCAAAGGTCTGTCTTTCTCTGAGAGTGGCGTATTAAAGTGGTGTACCATATAATTGCTGAGTCTGTAACATCTTTTTCCATGTTCTGAATAGTCTGACAAATTTCGTTGGGCTCTTATTTGGCAAAAATATGTTTATTATCCTCACTGGTTCCTGGTGAAGTGATCCCTTGAACATAATAAAGTGGGCCTTCTTATCCCTTTTTATGGCTTGAAATTTGAGGTCAGTTTTATCTGAGATTAGGATTGTGACCCCTGCTTTTTTTGAGTCACCATTAGCCTGATATATCCTCCTCCAGCCTTTTATTCTTAGTTTATTCTTTTCTGCGAGCTTAAGATGTGTTTCCTGCAGGCAACCGATTGATGCATTATGTTTTCCAAGCCAGTCAGCCAACGTTTTTATTTTTAATTTTTTTGTGGCATCACTTCAACACTTTTATATTTATGATGGAGTTAAGGCCATTGACATTTAGAGTTATTATCCCCATCTGTGGGTTTATTGCTGAAATCTTGGGTTTCTTGGTGTGTGTGTTTTCTTAGCGTCCTTTTTATTCCTCTGTTGTGCTTTTGTGAGGAGCTTCTTTATTGCTATGGTTTCCTCCTGTGGCCGTACTTTCTTTGGGATAGGGATTGTCCCATTGGCTCCTATGTGAAGTTAGACTATCTGATGTTCTCCTGTTTGTGTTTAGTGGGTGTTGGTCTTCTGGCAATAGTGTGTTGGCAAGGACAAAAATCAAAATCAACTGATCAATTGATTCCTGATATGATTGCTGAAGACAAATGGATACAGAGGCAAACAGAGTGGAAGAAATGAATGGTGCTCAGCTACCAAATGATTAGGTGTCTGGAGTCTCAAAGACATGAAGATTAACAGGTGGCCGTTTAGCACAGAAACAGCAAAACCCACATGGAAGAGGCACACTAGCTTGTGTGATCAAGAGGGCCCTAAGGGAGCAGATATCAAGCATCAAACAACAAGAATCACACCATTATGAATGAGGGAGAGAGCATGATGGAGTCCCAAGTTCCACTGGTGGGTAATTGGTCACCCCCTTACAGGGAGTCAGGGGGAGGAGACAGGCCAGTCGAGATACAGCGAGGCAGTGGTGAAGCATACAACTTACCTGTAGTTTCTGAAGACTTCCTCTTCCCAACTATCATGGTACCAACTCGACCTTACAAATCCAGCTGGACTGGAGAAGGTCCACCAGTAGAGAGGGGAACTGGAGATATAGGAAACCCAGGACAGAGGAGCCCCTTGGGGTCAGTGGTGAGATTGCAATTACCAGATGGGTAGAGAGAAGGTGGGGTAGAGAGACAGAACCAACTACAAGGATCTACACATAACCTCCTATCTGGAGGTCAGACATCAAAGGATTGGGTTGTGGGAGAGGTCAGGCAGTGTAAGATATGACAGCACAATAATAATTTATAAAGTGTTGAGGGTTGGTGGGGGAAGGAGAGCAGGGACAGAGGGGAAAGGATGGGAAGCTGACATCAAGACTCAAGTGGAAAAGTGGATATTTGGAGAATGATAACCGCAGCAGATATGTGAAGGTGCTTAGCACAGTATATGTACTTATGTATTGTGTAAAACAATGTATGCACCCTCAATAAAATGATTTTTAATAACAAAGAAAGAAAAAATGGTATGTACAAAAGGATAAATAGGATGTCGCAAGATGAAATAACAAAAAAAACCCAAAAGGATGACAACCAAACTTGACATTGCATGATGTTCATCTTCCCGACATTATCGCTGAAGATAAATGTGTGCATAAGCAGAAGTGGTGATGAAAGCTGATGGTTCCCGACTATGAAAAGAGGTAGCGTCTGGGGTCTTAAAGGCTTGAAAGTAAACAAGCAACCATCTAGCTCAGAAGCAACAAAGCCCATATGGAAGAAGCACACCAGCTTGTCGGACCACAAAATTTCAAAGGGATCAGTTATCAGGCTTGGAGAATTAAAAATCATAACATTGCTTGCTAACCTTCCTGATATGAGCACTGACAATAAATGAGACGAAGAAAGCTGATGGTGCCCTGCTACCAAAAGATGTAGCTAGCATCTGTGGTCTTAAAGGTGTGAAAGTAAACAAGAGGCCATGCAGCTTAGAAGCAACAAAGCCCATATGGAAGAACCATGCCAGCCTGGGTGACCACGAGCTGCTGAAAGGATCCTGTATCAGGCATCAAAGAACTAAGAAATTATATCATTATAAATGAGGGAGAGTACATATTGGGGACCCAAAGCCCATCAATAGATGAAGTGACAGCCCCTTGCAGAGGGGGGGGCGGTTTGCAGGGAGGAGATGAGGCAGTCAAGGCACAGTGTAGCAACAATGGAATATGCAACTTTCCTCTAGTTCTTAAATGCTTCCTCCCACCCACTATCATGATCCCAATTTTACCTTACAAATCCAGCTAGATCACAGGATGTACACTGGAGCCAGAAACATGGGGAATTCAGGAGAGATGATCCCTTTAGGACCAGTGGTGAGAGTGGGGATACTGGGAGGGTAGAGGGAAGGTGGAGTAGAAAGGGAGAACCAATTACAAAGTTCTGCATATAACCTCCTCCCTGGGGCAAAGCGACATATTGGACAGTGGACAATATGACCAAATAATGATAATTTGTAAATTCTTAAGAGTTCATGGGTGAGGGAGAGTGGGGAGGTAGGGGAAATATCGGGATCTGATACTGGATGCCTAAGTAGAAGGAGGATTATGGCAACAAATGTGCAAATGTGGTCTATGTACAATTAATGTGCTTAGTGATGGTGACAAGAGTTGTTAGAGCCCCCTATAAAATGATCTAGTTAAAAAATTATCCTCAAACAAACAGACATGTAAGTGAGGTGTCAAGTAAGCCCACATGGAGGAAACACACCAACCTGTGTGGTTCATGGATTAAAAATAATATAATCCAAATCTGAAGTAGGGAATAATATCAGAGCTTAAATTATGAACTCTTGGTTTCCAGAAGGCTGTGCATAACAAGGGAAGCCAAAAGCCACTTGCACAGTCCACACATGATGATTTTCCTCTGATTAAAGTCAAGGGGTGTGAATAGTCTAGTCATAAGAGAGAGAGAATTATAGAGACAATTGTAGATTTTAATGTACATCTAATTTGAATGGCTAAAATGTAACATCTGATTTGATCCTTTTGTTTTTTGACACATTTAAAAGTTTTAGCAGTTTTTTTTTTTAAATGGAGAGGATGAAGCCTCAGGTGACTCCCCTCTAACATAGACCAGGTATGTGAATAGTCTCTCTATCCTACAGAATGCATTGGAAAGTAGATGACATGCAGCAAGTTTAAACTTCAACACCTTCTTGCTTGAGCTCCCTTCTGTCCCATTATAAAGTTGTCCAAGTGATTGATATTTTTACATTTAGTAGTTTTCCCTCTAACTAGGGTTTTTCTCTATTTTATTTTGTTGTTGTCAGCTTTTCTTTACTCATTGTTTTGTACTAATGTATGTTTTCTGGTATATGAAATCCCAGATCAGTGAATCTAAAGAGACAGTAACTGGGTGAATGGTTGACAGAGGGAGTAGAGGGGAAATGGGGAAGTAATAACAAAGAGTACAAGGAAAAACAAAATATTCTATACTTGATTGTATAATTGTTCTTGATATGATTGAACTATTGAATTGTATGATGTTCAGATTGTGTCCCAATAAGACTGTTTAATAAGAAAATCACTATGTCAGTGTCTTGTGGCTGATAAAACAAATGATCATAAACTCCATGTCTATCATAGTTTTGTTCTGTCATAGTTCTGGATTTATTGATTTATAATCAATCAGCTGGTAGTTATTTTTAGATTCTGTTCAATGGATTCTGGCTTGTGGTGACCCCATGAGATAAGTATCACTAATTCTAAACAGAGGTGTTGCAAATGTTGCAAATGTTTTTAGAGACTCTGGGATAGTGAATTAATCTGTTCTGTTTCAACTTCTAGAGGGTGTTCTTAGCTTCACACTGTATCATTCTAAACTTCAAGGACAGTATCTTCAATCTCCTTCTGTCCTTTCTCAGGACTCCTTTTTATTGTGTAGTCAGATCTTCTTATAAGGTCACAGGTATTATTGAGTTGATTATGACTTATTAGAACTCTATGAGGCAGGTTAGTACTGCCCCAGTGGATTTCTGAGACTGTGACTATTTATGGGAATAGAAAGCTTCTTTTTCCTTCAAATGACATCATGTGTCTCTCTATCACTGCCATTGAGTCGATTCTGACCCACAGCAGACCTCATGGACAGGTTAGAGTTGCCCTTTGTGAATTCCAGACTAATTCTTTATGGGAGTAGAAAGCTCTCTCTTTCTCCTATAGAGAGCTGTCCCCAAGGTCAACCCTTCCAAACTACCAGTGAGTCAATCAACTAATGTGAAACCACTTCACCAGCAGAGATCAAAATGATACAGGTCCTTTTCAATCCATATGGTTGGTTTTCTTTTTTCACTTTTGTCTTCATATAAAATTCAAAATGCTTAATGCTTATGACTTGTTTTTAAGACATTACAGGCATGGGATTCACATCACTATTTGGTTAGGCAATGATGATGTGTGCAAAATCATTTTATGGTACCCCATCCCAGCCATGCATCCAGAACTCGTGAACCCTCGAGGATTTTGCAGACCTAACTTGGACTTGTGATGAGCTTCCCATAATCTTCTGGTCAAGGACAATTTCCATGCCAGGTCTCAATGCTCTGGCATCACCTTGTCCTAATGACCACAAGTGGTTGCAGTTCCCTGTGCCTATTGCTTTCCTGAAGAGTGACTTCCCTCGAGGTTAGCACATGAGGACTGGCTTTGACTTACTCAGATTGTGAACCTCTCGCCATCAAACCCAAATTCACAGTTAACCAGCCAGTGCTGACTCATTGGGACCCCCAATGAGTTTCCTCAGCTGTAAACTCTTTAAGGGAGCAAAAATCCCAGACTTTCTCCTGAGGAACTGATGATGGTTTTGATGGGTTCACCATGCAGACCAAAGCCTGTGTGTAATCACTAAGCCATCATGATTCCACTTGCCATCAAGTGGGTGTAATTACAATTTTACCAAGTATATTCACTGACATTTTTTATGGGGAGCCTATCAGGCTCCTCCACACCTAGGGCATCTTTCTTGCATACTGTTTTTAGATCTAATAACTACCTTTGGAAAAGTTTCATGAGACCTTTACTAAACTTCCCTTGTGGGATGGTTGATTGTCCTCCAGAATCTACCTGGTTTTGATTCTGTTCTTATGCTTCTAAGGCATCATTTTTGAATTTTTACCAAAGTTTTTGTTAGTGGGTTTTGTTCTGGTCTAAGCTTTCTTGAATTTCTGAGAAGATAAACATATATGTATATTTAGTAATCCTTTATATTGATATTATAAAATTGTATTTTGCCATTATTCCTAATTCAGTGCAGGAATCTTTGCTCAGGTTTGATTGATGTTTGAAAGATTAATAAGATATGAAGAATATTTTTATGACTCTTTTGTATAAGAAAGGGCACTGGTGTCTACTGTATTACCATTTGTATTGCTAGTCACAAGGTTAGCTGTTGGAAATTTTCAGCTGCTCTCAGGAAAAGCATGGGGGCTTTCTGCTTCCAGAAAGACTTAAAGTCATAGAAACTCAGGCAGGGGAGCAAACAAAGGTCACACAGAAGAAGCCACAGGCCTTTGTGACCATGAGTGTGGACAGGAAGAGGGATAGGAAGACGTATCTCAAGATCTAAAACATGCAACCACATCAATATGAAGGGTTGTGTATGAATGGAGACCAAAATCCCACCTGAATGAAAATTGCACAAGCCCTCTCAGAAGGTCCACAGGGAAGGCATGATAAATCCTGGGTGTGGTATAGAACAATGGTTCACATAACTTTCCTCCATTTTTTAAATCTTTTTCCCCCTTAATATTAAGGTTTTTACTTGCTTTATCTCATTAATTACAGCTTGAATACTTTCCTCATGATAATTACATTAACATGATAATAATGACTGCAGTACATGAAAGCCAAGATAGATAACCCTTCAGAAACAGTAATGGGAATACTGGTTTCCCCGAGGGTGTGGAAAGAGGGCTTAATAGGGGGGAATTGATAACATTGATGACTGTATAATCCCTCTTGGTGGGATGGAACAACAGAATTGTATGTGAGTGGATGTAGTGGAATGTGTAAAATATGGTTACCAAGGCAAAGGAAAACAAAGGGCATTATGAGGAGGAAGTCCAGCCTTGCTCCTGGAGAGCTGCTGCTGGATTTGTGGCCCAACCCTGTGGGCCATAGTCCTGCACACAACCACTATGCCAACAGGGCTCAGCCTCTCATCTTATTTTCATAGTACATTATTGATAAAGAAATCCATGAAAACCTCCTGTTGACTAAGTCCGCATTTTATATCAGGCTTCTTCTTCTTCTTTTCTTCTTCATCATCATCTTCCTTTCCTTCATTTTAAGCCGTATAGATAATGAAACAAGTCTATGGAAGGGTTCAACAGATCTTGCAGGATCATCTTGATGATCCATGAGCGTATTAAATATAGTCTTTTTTATTTTAAATTGTCACATTTCTTGTTAGGTAGAGTCCAGTCGGTGTTCACTCAGAGCACTCTTATGCACAGCAAAGAAGAGGAAACACTGCTCTGCCCTGATCCATCTACAAAGCAGTTCTTCACTTTGAGCCTATCATTGCAGGCCATGTCTCAATCCACCTTGTCAAGGGCCTTTCTCTTTCCTGCTGGTCCTCCTTTCTAGTCAATCTGATGTCCCCTGCAAGGGCAGACAGTGAAAAGGAGGCAGACTCTCACCATGAGGAAAGACAACGTGAATGCGAGGATGCGGTCAAATACCAGGACAACTGTGGGGATGACACAGAACAGGGGCGTGGTCCCTCCTGTCGCACACAGGCTTGCGATGAGTTGGAACAGACTCAAAGGCAAGTGACAGCAGTCACGATTTCTTTGGATATTACCAAGGGCTGAGAGCTCTTGTCCTTGTTTGATCCATCTTTGCTGTGACCATAAGGTAATTTGTGGTCCTCATGCACCTCCAACACAGGGACCCTAGATGACTTTGCAGACCTCACTTGGATTAGTGATTTGCTCTGCACCATCCATGAGACAAGACCCGCCACTCTGACCTCCCCTGTCCCGTGTGTCACCGCCCTTCTGAGCATCCAGGGGCTGCAGTTTTTGTCCCTCTGTTTCCTGCAGAATGACATCTTTCTCCCCAGCAGTGAGCCACCTCCAACCTTTTCCAACCCGTGTACCTCTCGCCATCCTGTGGGAGCAACTGCTCCTTCCCAACAAGGGAGCAGCCAGCCATTTGCTAGAGCTGCTCAGGCTCCTCCCACCCAGTGCACCTTGCAGACTCTTCTTGCAACCCACAGCTTCCTCTTTCTCATGGTGTCACCCGCCTTTTATTCTATCTGCCCTCTCCCAGCTGAGGCTCTTCCTGAAGAATATCTCTGGTTTTGTTCACGCTCTTAATCCTTTAAGTGGTGATACAAAAGATCTTGTTCATGGTTTATATCTGTGTGATATTTCTCTTTTTCTGAGCTTATGTGGTTGTCTCAGAAGTGGTATATGGATGTATATTTAGTAATTCCTAACTTAATGATATTTAAGAATTGTATTTTGGTACCGATCAGTAGTTTGTTCCTTATTAAAATTTATTTTGCATAAGCCTTAATGCTAAGATCTTCATATTTGCTATATGGCTCAACATGTGAGTAATATTTGTTTGGTTCCATGTGCTAGTAAGGCGCCCTGATGGCACAGTGGGCATTCCTTGGCCAATTGTCACCATTTTATGTGACATGCAGGGTCACCATCTTGAACTCATGAACCTCTGTGTAGGAAAACTATGATGGTTTCTGCTCCCACAAAGTTTTACAGCCTTGGAAAACCAAGGGGAAATTTTACTGTGCCTTATAGGGTTGCCCTGGGTCTGAATCTACTCAACTGCAGTGAATTTTGCTTTTGCGATGTGCTGGAAGAGAAGTGTGTGTTGTAGAAATGTAGATAGCCTATTCCAGGTTTACTTATAAAGCTTTATTTTTAGACTAGCTCTTTCCATCTAGTCTACCCTCATGTTCTTCAAATGACATCTATTTCTCCATTAATCAGGGCTTGGAATTAAAGTGACCAGATGTCCTGCCCTTTAACAGTTTAACATTGTCCCGCAGCATTCTAAAATGAAAATATATATATATATATATATATATATATATATATATTACAGTACCAATTTTGTGTTCTATGAAAACTTTTGTTGTTCCATATAGACCAAAGTTTAAGTCAAGAACCCCCAACCTATACTGGTCAATGGTGTCCTGCTTAAAATCTGGTCACTTTACAAATAGAAAAATTCTTTGGGAGGCACTGGACCAGGAATGTTCAGTTCTGTAATGCACAGCAGGATAGCTCTGAGTAAGAGCCAACTCCACAGTGCTTGACAACAACAACAACAACAACAACAACATCAACAATTACGACGGTGATGTCATCACCAACACGATGTGGTATTGGAAAACAATAGTGGGTGCACTGTAGCGTTCTAGAGGCAAAAGTCAATCTTTCTTGGAGGAGGTGCTTTCAGAATGCTCCTTAGACACAGTGAGAGAAAAACTTTGCTCTGCTCTTTGCACATGTTTCAAGAGAGACCAATGCCTGGAGAAGAAGTCATGCCTGGTCTAGTAGAGAGACAGTGGGAAAGAGGGAGGATCTTAGCACGGTAGATTGTCTCAATGGTTGTA
>PVJH01027911.1:0-27998 GCA_004026705.1 Nesogale talazaci
TATTATAAAGAAGTGTTCAAAGACAAAATCATAGAAATGTTCATCAATAAAAAACATGAAAGTATGACTGAGCCCTGGTGGCACAGTGGTTGTGTGTGGGGACTGTGGCCCACAGGGTTGATGGTTCAAAACCAGCAGTAGCTCTCCAGGAGCAAGGCTGGGTTTCCCACTCCCACCAGGACAGTGACGTGGAAAGAAAAAAAATGAAAATATGATGTTACTTCCATAACATGTCCTCCATTTAGGTATAGGAGAATGTTACCGCACCCCCCCCCTCCCCAACAAACAAGCAAAAAAACAGATAAACACTGCTGGGCAGAGCTTTTGAAGAATGCATTTTTTTTTTGTTAGGCGAGCATTGACCAACTCCCTTTGAGTTATTGCACCCACTGATGTCACCTGGGAAGC
Source organism: Nesogale talazaci (assembly GCA_004026705.1). Classification (NCBI taxonomy): domain Eukaryota; kingdom Metazoa; phylum Chordata; class Mammalia; order Afrosoricida; family Tenrecidae; genus Nesogale; species Nesogale talazaci. The sequence continues at coordinate 409 of PVJH01027911.1, forward strand.
TTATCTCTGGTCACAGTGAATTTTTTCATGAAAGAAGTTTCACTTGAACTTTTTTTGTAATGGCCAACTTAAGAAAACAGCATGTGACTGTGAAATTTTGTTTCATTACTCTCTTTCCCCATCCTCACTTATACATATATGCCCCTATGTACATCCCTGTATTTGAACCTCTATAAATGTTCATTATCCCCCAGTTGGATCTATGTGTTTTTATGTTTGTTTGTTTAATCTACTTTTGGCTCCCTTTCAAAAAGTCTTTGTTAATTTGTGGTAGAGAGTCTAATAGATCATTGACCTGAGACACTACGATCTCCCATTAGCATTGCCTTTGATGGGTCCCCAGTGGTGCTTTTTCATCTTCTCGGTCATGTTGCAGAGAGCTTTAACCTTTTGTTTAACTATACCTAATTCATTTAAATAATAGGAACATCTTAAATTTAAAAACATGCATGTTTCTCCTTTATCTGCTGTTAATAAATTGAGGGTTTAGCAAATTCGTAAAGTGACTTGGGCTCAGGATGCTTGTGGAGGGAGGCAAGTGAGCTAGAATTACACTTTGTCAGTAGGTTTGAGTTTGAATAATGGTTTGTCTTATCTCTCTCCTGGGCATGTCCACTGCAGTCAAGGAAGAAGTGAAGCGGAAGCCCCGCCAACACTGGTAGAAAAACTGCCCATTTGGCTCTAGGGTCTGAGTGAGTGTACAAGTACCACAGTTACCAGAATCACTCCTGGCTATACAGTGTAAGTTGGAAGACTATGGCCACTGGGAAGTTGGGGGTACCATTGTTAGGGTTCCATTGCCCCAGAGGAAGGTTCCCAGAACCTTCTCAGAGCCCCTGATGTTGACAGTGTAATTAAAAGTTTAAAAAGCCTTAAAAAGGAAGGAGGAGGAAGGAGTGGCTTGAATCCATCTTAGGACAAGGAAAGTAAGTCCACCCACTAATGGCAAAGTTCCACAGCTTAGACAGGTGATTTTTTTTTTATAGCCTCATTTTTCTTTTCAACCTTTCCAGAATACTGAGGCTGGTATGCAATGTGTGGATGCCACTTAGTGTTTAGGGAAACTGATCGGTATGATCTGTGATATGAAGCAGGGACTGTTATCTGATTGTATGGATTTGGGGTGGTCTAAACTGGGGACTATTGGGGACAACAAAATGTCCTTGATTGTGTTTGTTGTCTCTCGTCTCACAGGAAAGACTTTAACCCAACCTGTAAAGGCATTCACTAGTATGAGAAGGAATTTAAAACTTTTGTATTTAGGCATATGAGTGAAGTTAATTTGCCAGTAATTGGTGTGTAGGAATGCTGCACCTTGGGGATGGTAAAGTGGAGGAGAAGAGCTGGGTTGGCAGGGTCCATGGTCAGGTTCTTGGCAGTAGCATCTGCCTTATTATTGCCCTGTGTGACAAGAGAGTTACTAGTCTGATGTCCTGGAATGAACGATGGCCACTTTTGTTAGTAGCCAAGGAGCCTGTAAGAAATTGGCTATTAGTTTATTGTTTACTATGGGGGATCCCTTGATAATGAGAAATTCCCGTTCTTTTCTGTTACAAGGAAAACATCTTTAAAATTAATATATATTTTTATCAGCCATTTTATCTTTGGCCAAATGGAGAGCTCAAGTGAGAACATTAAGTCCTGCCTTCTGAGTGGTCCGCACTGGGAGATGCTCAGCTTTCCAGACCTAATCAAGTGAGACGACACGGACAGTGCAGTTTGTTGCTGTTCTTTGGTGTCTACAAAGGCACCTCTATTAACAAACAAAGTTAGATTCGAATTAGGATACGGTTGGTCTGAGAGTTCAAGTGGAGCAATGTCATTTCTTCAACTGCCTGGGGACAGAAGTGACCGCTAGTCTTTAGTGAGTATCACGGAGCTGGGGCAAGAGAGATGACAGGTTTAAAGAGGGAACTTGGCTAGGGGTTATGTTAGGGTTTCACTAGCAAGGAAAAATTAGGGATTCGATGTCTGAAGAATCTACAAAGCTTAAAAATGAAAGTATTTGGTTTAAGGTTTTTAGAAGCTGGAGCTCTCCCACCAGCCGGCCACAGTCTGCTGTAAGTTCCTGGGTGATAGGGGGTGAGCTGCAGACCCAAGTAAGTGACAGCTGTGCACAAGAGCGGGGCTTTACCTCGTGAGATCCTAAATCCCTTAGAAGCTAGGAAGTTCAAAAGTTGGGCTGTATGCTCCAGTGAACTGGCCTTAGATGGACGGGCGTCATTTGCCTGCTGTAGCAAAGTAGACGGTGAGAGGCGATCGTGTCAGCAAAGGGTTAAAGATCTGTTGGGAGTTGTCTTTGCTGCATTGCACAGAGGCTGATGTGAAGGGGAAAATGGAGAATTTAGTGTTAAAATAGAGGCGTTGCCCAGACAGTGAGCAGGCACAATGGATTGGTTAGTTAGGGGGTGTCGAATGATAAGTTTTTTGGCTTTTGTGGTGAGTGAGAGAGATTAGAAAATAGGGAAAAGGCGGGGAAATGGAAGGGTCTTTAAGGTGGACAGAAATAGGCTGGTGATGTCTGGTGACCACTGGTACTGAAGTGTCGCACACTTTCAGGTTTATGTAGTGCATCAGCAGAAAGGAGGAGGTTGTGGGTGGTAGTTTAATGGGGAAGGACAAGTGGGTCTCAGATCGTTTTATTTGAGACTAACCCCCTCAAAGCTTGGTGGGCCAGATTGTGCTTCACTCTCTCTTTCACCCTCTTCATTTGCTTTGTGTGCTCTGATCGGACGTGTCCCTTTCCCTGAACTGTAGCTTCAGTGCTGCCCTCTGAAGTCAATTCTTCTGGGGGGAAAGGCCATTAGATGGAATTGGGACTGGCCCCTCAGAACTCTCTACTCCAACCTCCAAGCATGATATTTTCAATTGCCTTATGTACATAAGAGAACTAGAAAATGAATAAAGAAGATTTTATAAATATTGATGAATTATAGAGTTGGTGAATGATATTGAAAATGATTGGATTCTCAATATCAATATTGAATAATTTTGAAAGTGCCAGAAGAACAGACAAATCTGTCTTGGAAGAAGTACAGCCAGGATGTTTCTGAAAAGTGAGCATGGTTGAGTGTTTGTCTAATACAATTTGGGCATGTAATCAGGAACTAGTGGTCCCTGGAAGTTATTATTCTTGATAAAGTAGAGTTAATGAAAAAGATGAAAACCATACAGGAGATGAATTGATACAGTGTGTGCAACACTGGGCTGAAATGTAACCATGGTGAGGATGATGAAAGAGTAGACTCTTTTGTTTGTTTTTGCTCATTTTTAACCAAGTGGACAACACCTCAATACCACATCAAAAGATAATGATCACAAACATTTCTTAATGTTTTCTTTGACCATCAAAATGTTTGCTTTGGAAAAGTGCCTTCTTATGTACTCTGTCCACTTTTTATTGGGATTATTTACTATTTTATTGTTTAAGTATGAACATTTTCTATAAAATTTAAATATTAGTTCATTGTGATCTATTTATCAAAAATAATTCCAAGAATATAGTTTCTTATTTTGTAAAATACTTAATTTCTTTTGTGAAATATCTTTATGTACATAAATGTCTAATTTTTAGTAGGTTCTGGTCATATACTTTTTTTTGGTTGTGTGGTTTAATTATATTTTATAGTGTATGTATGCCACAGATTAGGGCCCATATCTTGTCTCTATTTTTTCATGGATGATTTTTTATAGTTTTTTGTTTCATATATAGATATTTGATTCATTTTATCATTATTTCTGTACATTGTATGAAATACGGTTTCTGTTTCATTTTTCTATATTTTGAGTTTTGCAAGCTCCTTTTGTTAAAGAAATTATCTCTTTCCAAGGGAGAGTTTTGGCCATTGGTTGCAGCTACCAATAGGTGAAGTTATCGACCTCTGTGTCCTCTGCTCTATTCTGTTGGTCTAAGTGTCTGACATTGTACTATTAACTGGATGCTTTGGTTGGGTGGTAACTTTAGGGATAAGGGAGAATGATGCATCCTACTAGGTTTTTTTTCTTTATTAGTGTTTTGATTACTGATTGCCAGATCCCTTTCCTTTCCATATGAAGTTGATGACTCATTTTTCTATTTTTCTGGAGAATGATGTTGAGATGGGGCTCAAGGTTTCATTATATTTGTAGTAACTTTGGATATTATTAATGTTTTCACTATGTTAAGTATTTCAATCAATGACCACGGCACTGTTTTCTACTTATTAAGGACTCTTTGGGTCTTTTGTAGTAGTAATCGGTAGTTTTCTTTGAATGTTTTTTTAAAAAATATACCTGCTTATTTTTGTTCCTTAGGAAAACTTGGTGGCATAGTGGTTACATCTTTAGCCGCAATGAGAATGGGCAGAAGCTCAAAAAACAAGATGTTCTACACCTTTAAAGAGTTGCAATCTCGGAAACTCAGAGTCAGTTCTACCCGGTACTATAGGGTCAAGGTCAGTGTGAATCAGCATCTATTCAATGACAGTGAGTTTGGTTTTTATATTTATTCCTAAATATGTCATCTTTTAAGTATCTAATATAAATGGCATTTTTAATTTTTTTATGAATGGTATTTTTTTCAGTTTTCTTTGCAAGTGCAACAATTCTATTGGTTTTTATATGCTTTTTTTCTTGTACCATGGCACTTTCAATTAGTTTCAAAATTTTCTTACTGAATGTTTGAATTTTTTATATGTGGGATCATATCAAAGAATAGAACTAATTTCATTTTTTCTGCCATTTTTGGAAGCTTTTTGTCTCCAATTTTTTCTTGTTTTTCTGGCTAAGACTTCCGACTCTGAGTCCACTCACTTGAATGGCAGGTGATGACAATCTACCAGGACAAAATAATTCTGAAAACCCTGTGGGGTACAGTTCTACACTGATATGTATGAAGTCATATGAATAATTCAGGCATTATGATATGGAGTTAGCATACATTGGTCCAATATCCCTCTCCCAATAGGACTTTAAAAAATTAGTACTGGGGACCCATCAAAGGCAATGCTAATGGGAGATCGTAGTGTCTCAGGTCAATGATCTATTAGACTCTCTACCACAAATTAACAAAGACTTTTTGAAAGGGAGCCAAAAGTAGATTAAACAAACAAACATAAAAACACATAGATCCAACTGGGGGATAATGAACATTTATAGAGGTTCAAATACAGGGATGTACATAGGGGCATATATTTATAAGTGAGGATGGGGAAAGAGAGTAATGTGTATACTTATAGGGTTAGTAGTAGGACAACAGATGGGCATTGGACCTCCACTCAAGTATCTCCTCGGTTCAAGAATTCTTTGTTCTATTAAATTGGCATTCCAAGATGCTCACCTTTCCGACATGATCACTGAAGACAAATGTGTGCATAAGCAAAGATGGCGAAGAAAGTTGATGGTGCCCGGCTACCAAAAGATGAAGCATCTGGGGACTTAAAGGCTTGAAAGTAAACAAGCAGCCATCTAGCTCAGAAGCAACAAAGCCCACATGAAAGAAGCACACTAGCTTGTGGAATTATGAGGTGTCAAAGGGATGAGATATCAGGCTTCAAGAACTCAAAAGCACAACATTGCATGTTCACTTTCCTGATATGATTCCTGAGGACAAATGTGTATAAAAGCAAATGTGGTGAAGAAAGCTGATGGTGCCTGGCTACCAAAAGATATAGTGTCTGGGGACTTAAAGTCTTGAGCAAACAAGCAGCCATTCAGCTCAGAAGCAATAAAGCCCACACGGAAAAAGCACACCAGCCTGTGTGATCATGAGGTGGTGAAGGGATCCGGTGTCAGGCATCAATGAGCTAAAATCATATTATTATTAATGAAGGGGAGTACAGATTGGGGACCCAAAGCCATCAATAGGTGAGGTGACAACCTTTTGCAGAGGGGTTACAAGGAGGAGATGAGCCAGGTAAGATACAGGGTAGGAGCTATGAAATATGCAACCTTCTTCTAGTTCTCATGCTGCCTCCCACCCACGATCATGACCCCAATTCTACCACATAAATCCAGCTAGACCAGGAGATTTACAGTGAAGTTGGAAACATGGGAAACTTAGGATGGGTGATCCATCAAGACTAGTAATAGGAGTGGTAATACCAGGAGGGTGGAGGGATGGAGGAATAGAAAGGGAGAACCAACTTCAGGGATCTACACATAGCCTCCTCTCTGGGGCATGGACAACAGGGAAGTGAGTGTTGGGACACATTGTACAGTGTACAGGATGAAAAAAATAATTTGTAAATTACTAAGGGTTCAAAGGGAAGAGGGGGAGGAAGGGTAATATAGGGAGCTGATAATGGGGGCCTGGAAGGAAGATGTTTTGAGAGTGATGACAGCAATGGGTGTGTAAAAGTGGCCTGCATACAACTGATGTTGTTAAGGATTGTGATGGGCATTGTATGGGCCCCCAATAAAATGATTCATTTTAAAAAGAGGAGGAGGGGGAAGGGGAGGTTTTTTTTTTTTTAAAGAGGAGCTTGTACCAAGGGCTCAAGTGGAAAATGTTTGGAAATATATGTGGAAATATATGTGTGCAAATGTGCTTTATACAAATGATGTACTGAATGTTGTAGTAGCTGTAAGAGCCCCCAATAAAATTAAAAAACAAAAAAAACCCACATCAATCCAGGATGGATTTGGGACTCACACTAAATTCTAACTTCAATTTAAGAAGAATTAGTTCTTATATCATGTTCCACAGTGGCTGTATCATTTTACAATTTCACGAAAAAATACATAACAGTTCCAGTCTTTGCCCACCCTTATCAGCATTTGTTACTTTCTGATTTTTGAACTGTGCTAACAATATTTGAATGAGAAGATGTCTTTAAGTCGTTTTGAGTTGCATACATTAAATGAATAATGATCGTGAGCATTTAGTCTCATGTTTGTTAACCACCCGAGTGACTTCTTTTGCAAATTGTCAGTTCTGTGCACATTTTTTTCAAAATTATTTTATTGGGAGTTAATAGAGATATTATATTATTCCATAGTTCAATTACATCAAGAAGTATTGTACAGTTGCTACTACAATAAGCTTCAAAACCTTCTTCTCCCTTTCTTGAACTCTTTGACATCAGCTCCCTTTTACTGCCCTACCCACCACCACTATCTCCCCCAGAATTCCTTATTCTACATGCTCTCCCTGTAGGCTCATCCATCCAGAGTTTCATAGACTGAAAAACCTATAACAAAAATTCAAGAGGGTGATCCCGAGTAACAAAGCACATCTGAGATAAACCCCAATAAAAACAAACAAAAACATACAGAAAATGTTGAAAAACAAATCAATCCTAACATGCTTCAGATGGGGGGAATCAACTAAGAAGGTTTTAACCATTCAAGTCAGGTCTATCATTCTGATCTTCGCTCCATTGCCCTCTATTATGAACTTGCACAAAATTAATTCTTTCATGACTGATGGTATTTACATAAATAATGGGAGTTGATTGTCAGGGGAAATTTACATTAATATTCATTGACACTCTCAGTCACAGGTTTGCTAGAATATATATGTATATATATCATAAGGACATTAATATTGGAAGACCATGTTAGTCCCCCTACCAACTGTTCACCAATCTTGGTTCAGCTGTCTTCCACTTCATGAGACACTATGAATTTTCAGTCTTAAGTATTCAGGTTGCAAGTGTATATGTGGTGGAGATCAACTCATCCAGTGAATTTTCTGCATGAGAGCTCGCTGCTTCAGCCTCTGGAGCATGCTGTGTGCCCCGAAGATGCAGGATTCAATGTCCCAACATTCCACAGCACACAGCCTGAGTCCCCAGGATATGCCCAGAAACCCGGGAAAATGGTGCTCATTTGGAGCATCCCACTAGGATCCTCAAAAGCATTTTAAGTCATTCTAGCCACCATCTGAAGGCTCCTCCTCCCACATTTCCTACTCCCCAGATATGTTTGCTCTCTTTCCCCTCTCTGGACGTTCTCATCAGTATCTCTCATCCCTCTAATAGGGATATCTGTCTGAGGGGCACCTCCTAATTTCTTTGCATGGCAGCTACTCAGTACACAACATCCTCTTCCCCTCCATCAACATTTTGATCCCAGCTGATGTGAGGCATCCTCTGACAAAGTAACCTTCAAAATACATACCTAGAGAAGATGGTGTATGGTTCATTAGCACCAGTCAGGCTTTCTCTAGGAAACTCTCTGGCCACCCAGATCTCTGGAAATTTTTAATTGGATTATTTTTCTTGTTTAAATGGCAAAATTTTCTACAAATTTTAATGATCAGACCATTATCTGATACATAGTTGGCAAAATCATTTTCATTGTCTATGGATTCTCTTTTTAGTCATATGGTGAAGTTTTTTTAATGTATTTTTGTGTGCAAATTTTAGGAAGTACCAGTCATCTGCTCTGTCTCTGGCTGTTTGTATACCTATATTTATATTCATACTATATTTTTTACCAAGAATTAGGGGTCCTAGGTTACCCTTATATTTTATTCATAATATTGACAGTTCTAGATTTTATACTTAGTGTTTTTATTCACCCTGAGCTTGTTTTTGTACATGGTCTGAGGTATCAGGTCTCTTGCATTCTTCTATGAATCAATGTTCAGTTTTGCCAGAAGCAGTTGTTAAAGAGAATATTTATTGTGTGCCCCATTAACGTGTTCCAGTGCAAAGCTTCTGAAGTTGTAAATTGAGACATCATAAAGAATTGCAAAGCTGAATGCAGGGGTGTGACAATTCTGGCAACAACAAAATGATTCAGAAGAAACAATGACCAAAAATTCAAAATCAGGTTAATATGGCATCAAGGATATGTAAATCTATAAAGACAGTAACTGAATTGATACCTTGTGGGTATGGGAGGGGAGGTGTGGAGCTGGGGAAGTGATGAGTTAATAACAATGAGTAGAAGACCCACTCGCACCAGAGGATGCAAAAAAATAAAAAACAAGTAGGAGAACAAAGAAAATTCCCTAAAACTGATTGTGGCGATAACTTTGCATTCTGCTTGATGTGATTGAATTATTGAATTGTATGATATGTGAACTATATGCCAATAGAAGTGCTGGGGAAAAACCATGTGAGCAATAATTCTGAGGTGTTTCTAGCAGAGCTTACCCATTTTGCTAATTTCTCAGGTAAAAGATGGTTGTGAGTGGAAAATGTTAAAGATGTTAGTTCTTGCTTTTAATTACTCATCATCTTTAGCAGTGTTTTGTATATTTGAGGTCACATTTCTTTCTGTATAAAGTTAGTTAATGATACTCTTTCTTCTTACTAATGAGTGATATTGGAATCTAGACCAGCATTGTATTTTATCTGTATACCATTTTGGGTAGTGTGTATACTTGTTTACGTATAGTAGGGATTTGTAGTTTTCTTTATACATGCCATTTGTTTCTCAGGTTAAATTTAATCATAAGTATTTCATTCTTTGTGTGGGTAATGAGTTCCTTCTTAGAGCTTTCTTTTTTTTTCCCTCAGAGCTTTCTTATGGATCCTATGTACTCTTAATATTTTTCTGGATTCTATTGGCTAGCATTTTGTTAAGAATATTTGAATTCATGTTCTTGCAGGATATTGGTCTTTCATAGACATTTTTAGTGATGTTTTGCTTTTTTGTGCTAGTCTTGGAAAATGAATTAGGAAACTTTACATCATTTTTCTATACTCAAATAATTTTAAAAGACTTGGTGTCAGCTTTTTGTGGAATATTTGGTAGAATTCAACAATAAACCCATTGGGGCTTGGACTTCTTTCTTGTTTGGGGAGGAGGGAGGGGTTAGCAGTATCTTAATGATCTGATCAATTTCCTTTTTTTCTTGGTCTCTTTCTTTTCAGCTTTTTTTAGTTCCCTTTTAGTTAATTGAGAGAATGTGCTCTAGAAATTTGTTCATCTAAATTTACAAGTTTATTGGAATAACTTTTTTCATGGTATTCTGCTAATTCAAGTTATTTTTATCTTCTTTTCCTTTGTTAGATTTGCAAGAGGTGTCTAAATTTTATTAGACTTTTCAAAGAACCAATTTATTGTATTTCAGATTCTTCTTATTTTTAAATTTATTTCTGCACTAATATTTCATATATTGGTTGGTCATTTCACGAAATATTTTCACATATCCTGAAACAAACTACATATGTTTGCCTCTAAGTTTACTGTTATACAAAGTGGAAAATAGCAAAAAGTACAGAATGAGTAGTTACCATGCTAAATAGACAAGCATCTTTTTTCTCCTCATAGTTCTCCCTCTTTCTCTCTCTCTCATACATACATATGTGTATATACATATATATACTAGTTTGTATTTTAATTTTTCAAAACTGAACTTAAAGAAGTATTCTGTGATTTGTGGATTTACATTCCTTAAAAAATCTCGTCATTCTTTTCTTATCAAATGACTGATAAAAACATGATGACACTTTGACACTTTTTTTTCCAAATCACATTTGTATTTTTGAGCTGCTTTTGCTAAACTGATTCTATGGTTGCTACCAACGTATTTTTCGTTTAGTACTATTGTAGTCCATCGCACTGTGAATAGTTATTTACAACAGAATAAAATTAGCTACTACTAATATTTTCTTTGTAGACTGGGATCTTTGTGAGCCTAATGATTGCTCCATGTCAGTATTTAAAACCCAATACCTTTAAAATTTTTTCATATTATAAATTTTATTATTGGTTTCCTGCTTAACAGCCATAGTTACAATTTTGTCATTTCTAACACATTGCAAAATTCATTCAAGATTTCACTCTTTTCATAGAACTATATTAGTCAGAGGACAGTCATCTCTCCCTCTAGTCATAATGGATGAATCACATCACAATGCCAGTGATTGAAGTCAGTTGATTGTTAGAATGGAACACATATTTCAAACAAGATTTTCTTGTGGTAAGAGGTGTCTAAGATTGGTTAAATCAGCAATATATTGATTATAAATTTTAATTATAAATTAAATTTAAATTTAATTATAAATTAAATTATTTATATATAAATAATTTAAAATAAATAAATATATATATAAATATAATTTATATATTATATAAATTATTTGATTATAAATTAAATTTAAATTTAAATTATAAATGCAAAGATGTCATCAAAAACTCAAATTCTGTGTATGTTTTATTCTTCGTAGTACCTTGACCTTTGTCCCAGACTGATCAGTTTTTGTTTGTAAGACTGTAGCCACAGTTCCTAGATGTTACTTATAAATAAAATTAAAAATAAGGACATACATCCTAATCATTGAACAGTTAGAAATATGTTGGCAGCATCTTAAAAGATGTTTAGTTTTGTCACCCTCTCCCAATAAAAACAGTCATATAGAATAAAAACAGAACAATTATTCTCTTCTGCTACAGATTTTCTTCTCTTTTTGTGGAATTAAGAAATCAGGTAACTAGTTTACAATAGTCAGAGATAAGTGAATGAGTTGCTTTGGTTTTAGGAGCCATTAAGTTTGATTTCTTGACTGTTGTTTCAATGAACTTTGATAGCTGTTATTGTTATTAGGTGCCATTACCTAGGTCCTAACTCACAGTGACACTATGTACAAGAGAAGGAATCACTTCTAGGATCTGTGCCATTGTCACAACTGGTCTTATGCATGATCCCATCATTTTAGCCACAATGTCAATCCATCTGCTTGAAGGCTTAATTAGTTGCTGTTACCCTCCACTTTGTAAAGATGGTTTCCTTCTTCAGGCACAGGCCTCTGCTGTCAACATGTCCAAATTATGTGAGAAGAAGTCTCACCATCTTGCCTGTAAGGAGCATTCTGGCTGCACTTGTTTCAAGATAGATCAGTTTATCTTTATATCAACCTTTTAAAAAAAACCATAGTGTTACCAATATTCTTCTCCAGCACCACAATTCAAATGCCTCCCTTATTCAATGTCCAACTTTCACACGCACATAAAGCAACTGAAAATAACTTGCCTTGGGTCAGACGTAGTGTAGTCCACAAAGTAACATCCTCACTTTTCAGTTCTCTAAAGAGGTGTTGTGCTGCAGAGTTACCAAATGTAAATTGTCTTTTATCTCTTAATTGCTGCTTCCATAATCTGTGATTTCAGATCCAAGCAAGATAAAATCCTTAACAGATACAACCTTTTCTCATTTATCATGATATTACCTTTTGGTCTAGTTGTGAGGCTTTTGGTCTTCTTTATAGTGAGTTGCAATTCATACTGAAGGCTGCAATCCTTGGTCTTTATTAGCAAGTGTCTCAAGTCCTCCTCATTTTCAGCAAACAATGTGGTGTCTTCTGTACAAAGCAGGTTGATAATAAGCTCTCCTTCAATCCCAATATAATATTCTTCTTCATAAATCCAGCTTCTGTGATTATTTGCTCAAAAGATAGATGCAATAAATATGGTGAGAAGATGCAACCCTATTGCATACCTTTTCTGCTTTTAAACGTCTCAGTGTTTCCTTGTTCTTCCTAACAAGTGCATCTTAATCTATGTACAAGTTCTAAATAATCACAAGGAAGCGTTCTGGAATTCCCATTTTCTCAATATTGTCCACAGTTTGTTATAATTCACATTGTTGAATGCATTGACATAATCAATAAGACACAAGTAAACATATTTTGGGTATTTTCTGATTTCATCCTGTAAGATAATATAGAGCTAAGTTCTTATCTTACAAATCAGACAGGTTCAAGAGGGCACAATCTGCAATCAGAAAACTTATAGTTAAGAGACACTAAAGAATATAGTCGAGGAATAGGGGGGGGTGATAGTTAAGGTTTATTGTGCCAACCTGGCCAATGAACACATGTAGCTTTAATTGAAAGGCAGCGAGATAAATGGCTTGTTTCTTTCTGTTTGCTAGACCAGTTGTGGCTGCTTTAGCTAGTTCTCTGCCTCAGCTGGCAAGGCTCACTTCCTGTGAGGCATCTCTGAGGAAAAGCCTCATGGACCTAACCTGATGCAGGCTTGGGTGCTGGAGCAACCTCATGAAGACCCCTTCCAGCGCGGAAATGTGTACACGCTCACTGATTCAGCTTTCTTCCTGAATTTACTATCGTTGAATGTGCTTGGTGAGTTTCAGGAGTACTTAGTATATCAGTTTCAGACATATGGGCTAATATTGGACTTACGGGTTTGGACTGAAGTAGGTTGGGATGCTTTCTTACTGTACACTTGCCCTTTATATAAAACTCCCTCTTATAAAATATGAGTATCTATGAATTTTGTGTCTCTAGTCTACTTGGACTAACTCAGGTGGTCTTCAGTATAGTCACTTTAATGCCTTGAGCTTTATTTGAGGCAGGTTTAAATATTTTCTCTGTTATGTAGCCTATAATTTGTGACAGAGTTACACAAAGGAACAGTTTATGATTATACCAAAAAGCCCTAACACATAAGCCAAGCTGGTTACAGACAGAAGGGAAGGACAAAGTTGTAAACAGATAAATTTAAAAACTGCTGCTTTAGTAATCTTGCCAGGGAACATAAGGCAAAGTACTCATTTTATCTGAAAGAGACAAGCCAGATGCTACTTCATCAGCTCCCTTAGTTGAGCCATCAGCGTTTCCCACACATCTTGAACCGTGGAAGGTGGTGGTCCTGTCCTGTTTGCCTGAGGATCAAACAACTTTGCCCCCCCACACACCCCGCTTTATTTTCTAGACTCAAATTGATATGGATCTTATTCACTTTGATTGTTCAATAGTCAAAAACATAGACACTTTTCAATAGCCATTCAAATAACAAGTACACGAAAAACTTCATCAACAAAATTCAAAGCATCAAACAAGAAATTTTTTCAATCCTAGATTGCCTAATCATACACTTACTTTGCAGATGAGTTTTGGTTTTCTACTGCACTCCACAACCTTTCACAACTGGATGTTCACACATGCTTCTTTCATGTGGACTTTGTTGATTCTTTGCTAGATGGTCACTTGTTTAAATATTAGCCTTTAAGATCATAGACACTCTATTGATTAATAACCAGGCACCATCTGTTTTCTTTACCACAATTAATTATGCATTCTTATCTTCCGTTATCATGTCAAGAAGATGAGTATCAAGAAATGCTATCATATCAGAACAACTATTCTCATATTGAGGCTAGAGTTAAGTAGGAGCTCAAAGTCCATCTATTTACATGCAGACCATGTATGCTCAAAATAAGAATGTTAACTCTATAAAAGTTTACACTCAAAGTATGGTTAAGACACATGCATAATTTACAATCTAAACAAGTTACATTAGATGCAATTCATTTTCCATGATGATTTCAATAGCAAACAAAAATTAGATCTGTGCCCCTATAGTATATATTTTTTCTAATTAAAGTTAAATTGATGTTATCCATTTGTTTGGCCTCCACATGATTTACTCTCTTCTGGAAGGACTGAAGTCCTAGGGAAACAATAAGCAGTACAATTATTAATGCAATTTCAGGTGAACCTATGCTCTGTGCCAGGCTTTACCACCAACCACAAGGGTGAAAGCCAGATAACCCTTCAATAATCTGTTAAATCAAATTCTCAGTGGGATTATTCTTAAGAGTTTTACTAAAATATTTCTTTTGGTAGTGACCCAATGCCAATGTTACATTATTTTTTACATTATTTGAATGATCTCTAATCAAGTTTCATTAATATTTTCTTAATTGTATGAGTATGGTATAATGCAATAATCAGAAGCATTCCAATCACACTTCAATGCTCAGCGCCTTTGCCGTTTAGTGAAAGGCAGTACTAGGGTCATGTTAGTGGGGTGTAAGGAACCCTAGAGGAATAAGTGTGTTTTGCTGGTGCTTTACTACACCATGATTGACTCATTCTTTCCCTGTGACCTGTCTGTGAGGGAGTGTCCCCATTATCTACAGATGCTCTTTGTGTCTCTGACCCCTCATTCTCAACAATAGGTTTTTGTTTGTTTGTTATGGGTCTTCTAATACTGGTTACCTGATCCCAGCAACACCTCATGATGGCACAGGCTAGTATGCTTATTCCATGTGTGCTTATTGCTTCTCTGTTGGATGGCAACTTGTTCAAACTTCAAATTTTTACGACTCCAGATGTTATGTCTTTTGTTAGCCAGGCACCATCAGCTGTCTTCACTACATTTGCTTATGTGCACATTTTATTTCTAATGATCTTGCAGGTAAGGTAAGCATCACAAAAACTTGGTTTAGATTAAAGTGCTCTTGCATTGAGAGAGGCCATGAGCAGAGGCCTGAAATCCATTCACTACCTCAGAGCATTGCCATATAAATATATGTACATCAGTCAATACCTCTATATTTATGAATTAAGGTATTAGCATATATACATACCTATGTTTATACCTCTATCCATATCTTTGCTTCCTGGATCATTCTTACTTCCTTCTTTTCACCTTCCTCCTGCCTCACCATCATGCTTGCCCTACTTCTGCCTCTCAGCTAGATTACTGTTGCTTAAACACCCCTAGGAGCTCTGTGTCCTGTTGTTGATTTTAATTCCCTAATTGTTCCCTTTCTATGGTCTTGTTTGCTTACCTGCTTACCGCATCATTCCCCAGTATCTTATCCCCCAAGGACGGCCCCTCCTCCCCCAGTACCACTTATCCCTTTGCTTTCTAAATGGAGCAAGCCTCCATACTGCAGCAGGAGGTACTCTTTCCCAGTGCTGTTTATATCATCAGGAAGTGAACAAAATACCAAAAAAAGGTTAAAAATTCATTTATCACTAAGTAGGTTATATTGACAGAAGAAAAATAATAGTATATTTAGATAAAGTCTTAGATGCCTTGTTATATGATTCCCACCTCCCCAGTGAAGGGGGGAAAGACTTGTGGTTTCTATCTGATACAGAGAGTGGTATTTTAAACCAGAATTGGCTTAAGGGCAAATACAGGCCTACATTCCATCCTGATGATAAAACACAGATTACCTTGGACCTAGCAAGGCCCTCAGCAGAGGAGGAGACCTTTGGGAGTACAGAGACTCTTTTGGTAGTTTCACATAGCCTTTAGGTCAATTAAAGGAATGGGGAGACATGAACTTTCTATTTCAAGGTTACATAATGAGTTTAATTAAGTGTAATATTATATCCAGAAGGTGAGTGACTTGTGCCTCCAAATTCTCCAATATAAGAAATCATAGGCTCTCCAGCTAAAGGTAATTTGCTCTAGTCCCACTGTTCAAGTTCAATAGATGGAAACAAAAGATGAAGTGGAGGTCACCCTTATACCATACCATAAATTTTATTGTGATCCCAATAAGAAAATCATGTATGATTCCAAATTGCATTGTGTACATCACAAAAAGTTGCATTTACATCTTCAGAAGAGTTTTTCAGAAATTTACCATAGGGAACCATCAACAATGGTGACAGATTTATTAACAATGATCTACCCATGTGGCCCTTGACAGCATAACCAATGCCACTCCCTTTGTACAATTTTACGATAAGTGAAAACTTCACAAAATTCATTATCTCCCTTGTCAAGTTGTGTAGTAGTATATTCATATTCAGCAAAAGTCATTCCTATTGAATGTTACATCTACACTTCCATTTTAGCCTTAAGACAATCTTTTGCAGATCCCACATGCATATTCCACAAACAATGAATAAGAGTCACGAACCCAAAATTAAGTTAACACATATCCTTCATCGTTGGGAAAATGACTTTCCCATCTCCTCATCGTCCTGAAGTTCATTTAGTGCCATTTGTGAAAACCATAAGTCCGGGAAGATACCATTCAGTAATTTGTGATAATGGTGGATGAGGACTATAAACCCAATAAGAGTGATCTGAACTTACTATGGATGAAATAACAAGTACTGCCAACATGGCCAGAACCATATGTTTAGGCGTCTTAAGAGGAACACTTATGTCTCCGACTGAGACTGTCTCTGCTGGAACAGTTGGAGGCAAACTGCTCAGGGTGGAACAATGCCTTTGTTGTCAGACATGCCAAAAAGGAATTCTTTCCATTATCTGTTGAAGAATAAGCAAAACCTTTCCCTAGGATGAGCAAAGATTCTGATATTTAACTTACATTATAATTTTTCCACCAGACAATCCTCAAAGACGTAGAAGGATAGCAAGAAATATACCTCCCAGGACAAGTACTCTATGATTCTTTTGGGAAAGAAAAAAATTAAGAAATACAATTAATAATAATAAATCCCCTGGATCTGAGATTGACTTTCTTCTCTCCCCACCCTCACCTCTTTTTATTTTTTTATATTTGCACCTTTAGCATGCCATAAACACATTAAAAAAAGATTGTCCTTGTGGCTTATAAAATATTCCAGTAATTTCATGTACTCTCCAGTTCATGCGAAAGAAAGATTATTTTTACCAGTTTAGATTGGTTCATTATTCTTATGAACTGTGGAATTTCAATAACAGAAAAATAAGTCAAAAAAGTAATTACCTACATTTTTTGTAGCCTCACTTGCATGGAGTGTAGACCAAATAAATCAAGAGAAATTGTTAATAGGGACATGCATGAAACCTTACTTCCCCAGACTAAATGCATGATTGACATCTGTAGAATATAATTCAACTTGTAACAAAGTGTTCTGTGCCACAATCCAAAAAATAATCTGTAAAAAATTCTAATTTACGGCTGAGCCCTGGTGGCATAGTGGTTGTGTGCGGGACTGCGGCCCACTGGGATGGAGGTTCAATTCCAGCTCCCAGGACCAAAGGCTGGGCCTCTTTCTCCCACCACCAGGGCAGTGATGCCTAATTAAAAAAAATTTTTTTAAATTCTAATTTACATGATAAATAATAGCAATCTAGTTGTCCAGTATATCCTGAGAAAGCAATCAGACAATTAAAGTTTGTGTCAACAAAGTATTAATTTGAGATGCCATAAGGAAAAAAAAGCATTTTTTTCATGAGCAATTGAAGACATACATTGTGTCCTGCCATGTGTAATTAACTCTGCTATCAAATGAGGATAAGATTCTATAAATCTAGAAAAGAATTATTTAAAAATATTTTTTCTGAAGGCACTTCCACTTGTGTTGAACACTCTTGTGGGAGAAAAAGGAAGAAGAAAAACAAACAAAGCAGGTGGATTCTGAGGTTCTATTCAGAAAATAAATTCATGACCAATCCTTTGTTCAATAAATCTTAGCTCTTGATAAGCTGCAAGGATTAAAATTTGACTCCTGCTTAAAGCAAAATCTCCCTGCAAATGGCAAAATAAAAATGACAACCAGCATGTAGGAATGCCTAGATAAGAATTAGAGGTGACACAAAAATAGACAAAAAGAGAAAAAAATTTTAAAATTACACAATTAACAGTCACTAAAAACTTTTTAAAAACCAGGAAAAGTATATATCATCTTTTCTCAACTTCAATTTCCCTAAATATTGAAAAGGCTGTGTAATTTGAATTTGCTTTGAAGCTATTTTTAACTCTGCTCGGAAGACATCAAACAATTGAACAACGGTGGCTAGCAATAAATCAAACCAGCCCCTGCACTTCTTACCAATGACTGCAGCGAGGGAGACTCCCTGCAATAACTACAATTCCATAAAAATCCTATGTTTTAAATCTTTTCTTTCTGCCTGTGTCTCAGCCCACTTATTCTCTGAACACAGGGTTGCAGACAACCAGAGGGAGAGCGGTAGGTTTTGGTTAATGCTATTCAATCAGCAGAAATAAGCCATTCATTTTGAGATTATAATTCTATTACAATTAATACAAAGAGAAAGGTAACACCAAAACTAGCTACTGTCTGTTTCATTTTATCAATGATTGAAAAGACAAAAATATATGTCTAATGTCTCTCATGCCTGTAAATGGTTAATGGCAGTCACAGGACACACGTGACAAGTTTCTCAGACTTCCTCAACAAGAATTCTTTGTTCTAGCTCAGATAACACATTTTTTTCTCTAGCCCGGTTGTAAATCTATTTCTGCACAAAATGTGGCTTTGATATCTTTTTCTCACTGCCTGGTAATGTTTGGCTCAAGGTTAATGTTTCATTTTAGACTTCTTCTAAAAATGTAACTGTAAATGTTTTCAATGGAGAAGAAAAAAATCTCCAGGAGCATCATCCTTAGGAGAACGTCTTGTCCTTCATTGTAACTTTCTCAAAAGTACTTTATTCTAATTCATAATGACACAGCAATTTTTGTACAGGATTATGCACAGATTTACTTTCACACTTTCCTTCCTCTATATACAGTGACTCTAAACCTATATTAACCAAAATTCATAAAGGCCATGTGTCACAAGATACATGCTTTCCCTAAAAATATGCAGCTTCCTTTTGAGAAAAAAATTGCTTGCTGCTTAGGCAAAACTTTTTCTAATTAATGAGGTCAAGAGTAGAGGAAGTGAGGTTTTGATTTATGAATAAGTTTGTCAGAGGATAAATACAATAAATAACAGAGGGGAATATAAATTAACATATTTGAGAATTTATGAGTTATAGATAGATAATAAGATTTTAGGTTAAGGAATAGGGAGTTAAATTCAATTGTAATTAATAATAAAGCCTAGTAAAGTTATGGTTAAAGAAGTAATATTAAGATAACCAGGTATAATTATGTGAGGAATGTTAGTAGGAGAAAAGCTTCATGAAATGAGATTGCCTCCACATGGAAAAATGTTTGGAAATACAATCCCTCCCCAGACAATCCCAAATGAATGTCAAAACCTCAACAGACCCATAGCAATGGCTATTAAGAAATTACCAACAAAAAAATCCCCTGGGCCAGATGGCATCACAGGAGAATTCTAACAAGTATTCAGGGAAGAACTGATGCCAACTCCTCCAGAATATAGAAAAATACGGAAAACCCCCATGCTGTTTCTATAAAGCCAGTATAACTCTGAGATCTAAAGCGAGTAAGGCTCCCACAAGAATTGAGAACTACAGACCAACATCCCTAATGAAAATCGATGCAAAAATCCTTAACAAAATATTGGCCAATAGAATACAAAGTACATTTTAAAAATAATTCACTGTGACCATAAGGATTAACAAGAACCACATGATAATATTGTTACATGTGGAAAAAGCAATTGACAGCATCCAGCACCCATTCCTGTTTAAGATACTCAAGAAGATAGGAATAGAAGAAAAATTCCTCAATATTACACAAGCTATATGTGAAAAACAAACAGCCAATGTGGTAGTCAATGGAGAAAAGATAAAAATAATTCTGGTGAAAAAGCGGACCAGACAAGGATGTTCCTTGTCCCCACTCCTATTTAACATCATACTGGAGGTCTTAGCTAACAATATAAGACAGAGAAAATACATCAAAGATATCTATATGGGGAAGGAGCAAGAAAAATTATCATTATTCACAGATGACTTGATTCTATACATTGAAAATCCCCTAAATTCCACTAGTGAAATGTTGGAAGGAATAGAGGAATATAGCAGAATGGCAGAACACATGATTAACAAACAGAAGTCTATCGGTCTGCTATACACATCAGACAAGATCACAGAAGAGGCAATTAAAAGGGTAATACCCTTTGCAAAAACCAAACACAAAGTGACATACCTAGGGATATACCTGACTAAAAAAACGAAAGACTTGTACAAGGAAAATTATAGAACACTTTCACAAAAAAATCAAGAGATACCTCAAGAAAGGGAAGAATATCTCATGTTCTTGGATTGAAAGACTTGCTATAGCAAAGATGTTAGTTCTACCCAAGGCACTGTGTAAGTTCAATTTTATCCCCATAGGAATACCATCATCCTTCTTCAAAGAATTGGAAAAACTGATTACCAACTTCATATGGAGAGCGAAGAAGCCCATAATTAACAAAGAACTCCTTCACTAAAAGGACAATGTGGGAGGACTCACTCTACCTGACCATGGCATATATTTTATGGTCACAGTAGTCTAAACAGTGTGGTACTGTTATAACAACAGGTACTTAGATCAATGGAAAAGAGCTGAAGACCCAGAAATAAAAACATCAGCATACAGGCAACTGATTTTTTTTATAAGGGTCTCCAAACTTTCAAATGGCAAGCAGATGCCCTCTTCAATAAGTAATGCTAGAAAAAAATGGGTAACTACCTGCAGAAAAATGAAGGAAGCCCCTTACCTCACCCAATGCACAAGAATAAACTCATAGTGGACCGCAGACCTTGAGGTAAAACCCTAAACAATTAGGGCTATCAGTGAGGGAATTGGGACAAATTAGAGAACGTTAGCACAGGGAATACATAGGTTATCAGAAATAGGGAAGCATATAAATATAGGGGAGTCACAAATTGACAAGTGGGGTATACTGAAGGTAAATCACCTGTGTACATTGAAAGAATTCACCAAGAGAGTAATATGTGAGCCCATTGACTGGGAAAACATCTTTAGCAAGTGACATATCAGACAAAAGTCATTGCTAAAATCTATAATATTTGCAAGCTTGCAATAAGAGAAAAACTAACTGTCCACCGAGGAGGGGGTCAAAAGACCTAAAGAAAAGTTTTACAAGGGAAGCAATCTGAATGGCCCATAAACACATGAGAAAATGTCCTGATCATTATTCATAAAAGAAAGCAAATTAAAATAATTATGAGATACCACCTAACACCCCCAAAGATAGCCCAATTCAAAAAATCAGGAAGCATCAAGTGTTGGAGGGGCTGTGAAGAAATAGGAACTCTCATTAACTGCTGGTGGACCTGCAGGTATGTACAGCCTCTGTGGAAATCAATTTGGCAACTTCTAAAACACATGGAAATTGAGCTACTATTTGATCAAGCAATTCCCCTACTGGGCAATACCCAGAAAAGGGAAGAAACAAACCACTACCAGGCATCTGTGCTCCAATGTTCATTGTGGCACAGTTTACAATTGCAAGGAGTTGTAAACAACCCGAATTTCCATCAAAAGATGAATGGATTAAAAAACTGTGGTGCATACATACAATGGAACACTACACATCACTGAAAAGTAGTGATGAACGCATGAAGCAGATCGCTGCATAGGAAGAACTGGAGGAAATCATGATAAGTAAAGTAAGCCAAGTGAAAAAGGACAAGTACAACATGAGTCTGCTGAGGTAAGCTTTAAAAAAAAAAAAGCAAAAGGGGCATAGGGAAAGGGCTACTCTATATAAAAATTAATGGAATGATGTACAGGTAATATGGCAGGGGCCAGACCAAATCCAGGGTTACCTATTGTACCCAACTATAAAGGGAGTGGGGGAGGGGAGATAGTAATGTGTAGCAGGGGAGCCGGGCACTAATCCACCCAACGGGATGATATTGCTTATATCTCTACAGGGAACGAGGGACCAGACTTAAACACAGTTTTCTAGGATGTGAATGCAGCATGACAGCATGGAACAGGGAGCCAGTGGAGGGGTCTGAGAGCCTGGTCCAAATCCCAACCATGTGGATTGCTGCCCCTCCACCCAGAACAATTTACTTCAGAGAACAGCACTGAAGTACGGGGAGAGGGGGACATGTCTGATCTGAGCACACAGGAGCAAATGCATAGGGAGGAAGAGATTGTGGAGAGCATCTTGGTCCACCAAGCCTTGAAGATGATCTCCCCACTCAGAACAGCCAATGCACAGAGAGGACCAGATGGTCAGCTCCATTACAAGATACAACAGCCCTTGCAGACCCAAGGCCTTACAGGGGATAAAACTGGAGACACACTGTCGGGATTAGAGAAGTCCAACCCTACCACACAGAGGAAAATGCTAAGGGTGTTCACCAGATGAGCTGGGTGTGGGGAGGGAGGGGGGAGCAGAGAATGGAGTTCTTAAGAGAGAGCCAAGGATAGATTTGGGGGCCAGGGCATGAAACCCCATCAGACTTGACTGGAAGTTCCTCCTAGAGATCAACAAACAAACCTTGAAATAAATACAGGCTTTCTTTTATTATTATTTTTTTTATCTGTCTATATTTTCTGGGCATTGTTTTGTTGTTGTTGTTGTTATCATTTTGTTTTCTTTTGTTGCTTCTCTATGTCTTGGGTTTTTTTTTTGTTGTTGTTGTTGTATATTGTATCATCTCTGTAGGTCTATGTAGAGAAGACAGGCTGGATGATCAGTCTGGAGGAGAAAACGATGAGACCAATGTTTCCAGGGGGATATGGGAGAAGGGCAGGTGGGGGAAAAGAGGTGGTGTTGACCAATCCAGGGACAAGGGAACAGTAAGTGATTTAAACAAGTGGTGAGAAGGGAGTGAGTGGCCCAATAGAAAATGATCAAGGGTAGGGTAACTTAAAGAAATTACTGAAACCCAAATGAAGTCTGAGCATGATAGTGGGACAGGAGGGAAGTATAAGGAAATAGGAGGCCAGGGGCATTTACAGAGGTCTAAATGCAGGCATGTATATAGGTAAATATATGATGAAAGGGAAATAGATTTATGTTTACATATTTATAGACTCAGTATTTAGGGCAGTGGATGGACATAGGTTCTCCACTAAAGTACTTCCTCAATGCAAGAACACTTTAGTGTATTAAATTGGCATTTCATGATATTCATCTTCCTGACATGATTCCTGAAGACAAATGTGTGTATATGCAATGATGGTGAAGAAAACTGATGGTGCCCAGCTATAAAAAGATATAGCATCTGGGGTCTTAAAGGCTTGATGGTAAACAAGCAATTTTCTAGCTCAGAAGCAACCAAGTCCACATGGAAGAAGCACACCAGTCTGTGTGATCATGATGTGTGTAAGGTATCAGGTATCAGGCATCAAGGAACTAAAAAATTTATTAGTGTAAATGATAGGGGAGTACAGGTTAGGGACCCAAAGTCCATCTGTAAGTAATGGACTTCTCCTTACAGAGTGGTCACAGGGAGGAGACAAACTATTTAGGGTGTAATGTAGGAGTGATGAACCATAAGACTCCCTTCTAGTTCTTCAATGCTTCTTCCTTCCCACTATCATGACCGCAATTCTACCATACAAATCTGGCCAGACCAGAGAATATACACTGGAACAGATAGGAGCTGGAAATAAGGAGATCCAGGACAGATGATCCCTTCAAGACCAGCGATGAGAGTGGCAACACTGGGTGGGGAAGGGGAAGGAGGGGGATATAAAAAGTGGGAACTGATTATACACCCTCCTCCCTTCAGTGAAGGGAGACATCAGACAGTGTAAGATAGGACAAAGTAATAATAGTATAAATTATCAAGGATTTATTGGGGGGGTTTCAGGGAGGGAGGGAAAAAAGGGGAACTGGTGCTAAGGTCTTAGATAGAAAGCAAATGCTATGAGAATGATAATGATAAGGGAAGCGGATGTACAGATATGCTTGCCACACAATGGGCTTATGTATGAATTGTGATAAGGATTCTCTTTTTAAAAAGAAATGAGATATCCTGCAAAGATATTTCTGATTGCAAGGCATTTAATTTTCGTTAGATTTTGGTTATTTATGTCGAAGATAATGACTGGTGGAAACCAAGGTTGATTCATGAAAGTGAAGAAAGGCATTTGAGTGTTGTAAATAGCTGTCATGGAGGTGACAATAAAAGTTAAGAGGGTGTTAGCATATGATAAATAGTTTCCATAATTAAATATTTAAAGTAGAAACCTGTAAGGGAAGGAGTATCTGTTAATGCTAGACTGCCAATTATTAGTGTTGAGCTTGTAAATGTTGGAGATTTATACGTGCCACCTACTTTTCAAATGCCTTATTCATCATTAAGACTATGGTGATAGAATCAGAGCATATAAATAGTATGGCTTTAAAGAATTCATGGACACAGATGTGGAGGAAGGCAAGGTGGGGTTGATTAATTCTTATAGTAACTATTATCAGTCCTAGTTGAGTTGAGATGGAGAATACAAAAATATTTTAAATGCAATATCATTTTGCATGAGGGCAGAAAGGGTAGAGAATAATGTTCTGATTGATCTCAAACATAAAATCAGGGTTTATATAGTCAGATAATTTTCTAAGAGGATAGAATCAAATTAATAAGAATATTACAGCTAATACCATTGTGTTGGTGCCAAATAAGCCTGAAACAGGGTTGGACCTTCTGTAGCTGAAGGTAATCATAGATGTAATCCAAATTGAACTGATTTTTCTCTTATTGCTAGGTGAAGGTTTAAAAGAGGGATATTATTATTATTATCTATCATAAAGATTTGTTGAAGTTCTCATGAGTTGTAATTAATAAAAAATCATTATATAGCCAATACAAACCCAATATCACTAATTTGATTATTAAAGATAGCTTGTAAAGCTGCTGTATTGGGTTCTGTTTGACCATATCATTAGTCAATTAGAACTGATATAACCTAAACTCCTTCTCACCCTAATGAAAAGTTGAAACTGATTGTTAGTGGTTACTAAAATTATTATAGTGTTAGAAATAAGAAGAGACAGCTGAGCCCTGGTGGCTTACATAGTTAAGTGCAGGACTGTGACCCACGGGTTTGGCGGTTCAAATCCAGCAGCGGCTCTCAGGAGCAGCCCTGGGTAGCTTCCATGACCACCAGAAGGCACTGATGCCCAAAAAAATAAATAAATAAGAGGAGACATTTAAATAATCAATTAACACATGAATCAGTGGGTATATATCAGATTGAAAATTCCATGATTGACCATATTACAAAGAGAATAATGGGGGAAAAACTTGAGAAAAATAACTGAGTTTGCAGCTTAGGATAAAGATTAAGGTTTGAATCAGTTAGAAATAATAGGTTCACTGTTTCATGAAATGAATATTAATGTTGGAATTAAACTGGTAATAATGCATAGCAAATTGTTACCTTATATAGGTTGAATAAGAATATGATTTATAGATATTAAGTTTGTTATAAAAATTGGAATAGTTAAAATTGTAAGGGTAATCGTGGTTAAGCAGAGGATGCATTTATTACTTTTATTTGAAGTTGCACCAATTTTTTGTTTCCTGAGACCATTGGATTACTACCATCTTTTCAAAGAAAGAAAAACATTTTTATATATGGAATGAAGATTTAGCAGTTCTTACACTTTTCTTGGTAAATAAGGAGTTATCCTTTTCTGTTGCTAGATTCACAATCCAGCATTTTGTTTAAACTATATTTCTAATATGTGAATCCTATACTAATTTTCGGGTTAAGAGATAGAATTAAAATAGGAATGATGTGCATAGCTATTAATGTATTCTCTTGAGCAAAAGAAGAAGGAATAAAGTTAATGTGATTAGAGAGGTTTCCTCATTGTATTATAAATATATAAAGAGAATATAATATGGTAGTGAGTGTATAATACCAATCAGTGATATAGTAATGTTTGATCAGGAAAAGGGAGATAAAAATGACACATACCTCACCAATTACATTAATTGTGGGGGATAAATTGATTAGGCTAGCTAAACTTCATCAAGCACCTATTAGAGGGGGGAGTGCTTATAACCCTCAGGTTAAGATTATTCTATGGGTATGGATTTGTTCATTGTTTGATAGGCAAGAGAGAATAATATGAAAGAGATTAAACCATGAGCGCTTATTAGGATGGTAACTCCTATGAAGCTTCAGAATATTTGAAATAGAATTACTAGAATAGCTGGGGCTATATTACTAGCAGATGAGTATGCAATTAGAAATTTTACATCTATCTGTTGCAAAAAATTGAACTAGTTATAATTATTGCCCAATCATTATCTGCTTCCGTAGGGAGACCTTAGGACAGGTCCTGTTGTTGTTTGCCCAGTGCCCCCTATGGCGTAGATTCCTGCAAGGACGTAGTCTTTTGGGCATCGTGGGCAGGGCTTGGATCATCGTGGGGACCGGACCAGCTCTCCTTGTCATCCTCTGTGTCCACCTGTCTCCATACTGGTGTGGCACTCTGGTCCCTCCACCAACCTGTTCTCTGCCACCCCTACTTCCAGGTCCAGAGTCAGTCCGGCTCTGGATATGGCCAGCCCTGTAGCACTCTCTATTCATGTCTTCTTCCATGTGTCCACCCTGTCTTCACAGCTGGGTGCTTCATGGTAGGATCTGCACACCCACTCCAGCTTCTGTGGAGATAAGACCCATACTCTCCCCTGGGGTGGGTTAATGCCCTGCTCCCTCCATTATCCTTTCAACCCCCCTTTTTCTCCCTCCCCCCTCCATCCTTCTCACTTACTGTGCTGTACACAACATGTACCTCCCTGGGTTTGACTCCGCCCCCTCCTCTTTCCCTAAATCTGTACCTGTGTTAGTCTGGGTAGACCAGAGGAACAAATTTCAAAGACACACATATGGATATAAGGAATGGGTTTATATTCAAGAGGAACAGGACATTGAGAAACTATCCCAGCCCAGTCCAGCTCAAAGTCACAAGTCTGATATTAACTCATATGTCTGAAATCAGTCCATAAAGTCTCCTTCTGGCACACAAAGTCACAGGTCAGTGG
Source organism: Nesogale talazaci (assembly GCA_004026705.1). NCBI lineage: Eukaryota > Metazoa > Chordata > Mammalia > Afrosoricida > Tenrecidae > Nesogale > Nesogale talazaci. The sequence continues at coordinate 27,694 of PVJH01027911.1, forward strand.
GTGCAGAGTCCCAGCACCGACAGGGGTCTCCCCAAGGCTCCTCACTTCCAGGGCTCAGGGTCCATGAACAGCATCCCGTGGTGGCAGAAACAATGCATCGCTGGCAGAGACCTCCATGTGGCTGCCCCAATCTCAGAGGTCCGGCTCCATCAGAGCAAAGCCATGTGGTCTCTCTGCCAGCTATTCCAGCCTCCCAGACCCCACTATCCTGTGGTGTCTGTGATTAATTGTATCCGAGACTAGCTCCCAACAACTGGGGAAGATAGCTTCTCATCTTCACAAGGGAAATATTGCGAGATTCCCCA
>PVJH01027912.1:0-28000 GCA_004026705.1 Nesogale talazaci
AGAGATGGGCTCAAGGCCGTATGAAGAGGTAGCAGTCACAGGGCTTGACGGCCGCCCAGGACGTTGAGTGTGAGCAAGAGAGACAGACGCACCCGAGAAGGTGCTATCTTTTATTGAGATCCTGAGCACGGGGGTGGGGGGGGGGAGAAGAGGTTTATGGGAAGTCTGAGGGGTCTGATGACCTGTCAAGGGGAAAGTTAAATTAATTGGTATGGAACTCATGGTAAACTGGGCTTGAGTACACAATGGCGCTTCAAAATGCATGTGAGAAAGTGGAATGAAAAGATAGTGCTTTTTCCCCTGGGTTTTTTGAAGTCTTCTCATATAAAATTGGAAGGAGTCTGTGTGGTGATGGTAAATGAAGCCAAAGAGTGGACATGGTTGCTGGGGACAGGGGTGGTGGTGGTGGTGGTGGGGTTATCTGTACAATAAGACTGTAAAAAAATCGGAGACAGTGTTCTGAAACCTTTACTAAGTTTAAAATTTGCACACGCATGCATATAGACACACAAGTACTTACACAGATTGCCTTTAGTATGTATGATCTTTGTTTTTGTAGCTCCTCATTTAAAGTCTTTTGGAAAAAAAGTTAAAAGATGAAGTTTTATTGGCCCATAACCCCAAGAGTTTAATAGTTCAATCGTATCAAGAAGAGTTGTACAAAGATGACCACAATCAATGTTAGAACATCTTCTTCTTGTGGACAGTTCGTATCAGCGGCATCTGGGGTTGGGGACTACACAAAGATTATTAACTTACTTTACATGTAAGCAGCTTCTTGAGCGTTAACTGTACCCTGTGCTTTGCAATGGCAGCAATTCCCAGGACTGTGTAATTGAGTCTCCTTTCAAATTATATGCTAATTGTCTGTAGGGACAAGAAAGCAGACCCTGTGCTGTATGAAGACTTGTTAGCAGTGAGCCCGCACAAAGCAGGCAGCACGGGCCTGCACTGTGGGCCTGGGAGGAGAGCGAGCCCCTGAAGCAGGTGTGCTCGCCACAGCTCCGGAGTCGGGGGTGGGGTTGCCTGGACGAGGAGCATCGTGGGCAGATCGTAGGACCACTGCAAAGGCGAGCCGTGCAGCTTTGTCAGGAAGGTTTGCCTTCGCGGCGCCCAAAGGAGAGCCACGGGGTGTCAGGGAGCAGGCACGTGCAAGGCTGACAGCCAGTCACCTGGTCTCCAGTGGTCTGGCTTCTGCTGCTCTTCTTTTTTAAATTTAGTTTTATTTAGAAAATAGATGATCTGAATGGGGTCAGTGTGCTTTCTTCTTCTCTTTTAGTATATGTGCAGCCGAAGCGAGCACTTCTTCTTTTTTAGTGCTCCGAGTCTGATTAGAGCGGGCATCGCATCGCCGGGTCCTTCCCGGGTGCTTGTTCCCTGCTTCCTGTCCGCGTTTTGCACTCCTGTTGGGCGGGGCTTCAGAAAGTTCCCGGACAAAGGGAATAAAAAGCCATGGCATTCTTCCCACAGACTTTTTGAAGCCCCAGGGTGTCTGTGATACATGTGGTGATAAATGGCTTCAATGTATGATGATGTAAATAAAGAAACTGAACTCTCTGCCCCCTAGTCCAGTGGCGACTCACAGCGGCTCCCTGCGGGTTTCGCAGACTGTAACTCTCCCCGGGAGCTGAAAGCCCAGCCATCCTCCGGAGGAGCTGCTGGAGGTTTTGAACTGCCGACCACAGCCCACCACCAGGAGCAGCACTCGCACAAACTTGTGTTGTGAAATCTTTCCACAGTGAGCAACGATCTTATTAGGAACTGAGCAGAAGCCCTTGTTTACTTTTCCCCTCTAATTACTGGTTCACTCTCAAAAGAGATACTGGTATCGTTCGTAAATACAAATTACCACTGTGTTGAACTCAAACACCGGAAAAGGACACCCGATCAGCAGCTGTAAAGCGTTGGCAGCAACAAAACTGTGCACGCAGTGTGTGTCGCTGGTGCCCACGGCGCCTCCAGGGATCACTCTCCTTGAGTGGATCACGTCAGAAGTAAGGCATTTCACACCTGCTTTAGCCTTGTGTTGATGTGAAAGCTTGCCTCATGAACATGGTTTTGTTGTTACAACTACCTATGTGTGTATTTTTTTGGGAGGGGGGCATCACTGCCTTCTGGTGGGAGTGGGAGGCCCAGCCTTGCTCCTGGAGAGCTGCTGCTGGATTTGAACTGCCAACCCGCTGGGCCGCAGTTCCGCACTCAACCACTATGCTACCAGGGCTCAGCCTCCCTATGTGTGTATTTTTATAAAAACGAATACATTTCTGCTGAAACTGGTGCCCGGCTATCAAAAGATGTAGCAGTCTTAAAAGCTTGAAGTTAAATAAGTGACTGAGAAGCAACAAAGTCCACACTGGAAGAAGCACACCAGCCTGTGTGATCTTGAGGTGTTTCTGGGATCAGGTGGAGTGGAGACCCAAGGCCCATCTGTAGACAGTTGGGCATACCCTCACAGAGGGCCTGCAAGAAGGGACGACTCAATAGGGTACAGTATAGCCCCAAAGAAATACACATCATTCCTCTAGTTCCTGAATGCGCTCCCCACCCCCACCCCACCACCTTACAAATCCCGCTAGTCCAGAGCACACACATTGCTACAGATAAAGCTCTCGACACATGGAATTCAGGACAGATAAACCCCCTCAGGAACAGCAGTGGGAGGAGTGAGGTCCTGATAGTAGAGAGGAATAGTGGACGCAGGGAAAGGGGAAAAGGGAACCCATCACAAGGTTGGATATGTAGCACTCGCACCGCCCCCCCCTCCCCCCCCCCGCCCAGAGGGGAAAAATAACAGAAATGTCGGTGAAGGGCGACAGACAATGGACAGTGTAAGACACGAAATCACACGAAATAATATATAATTAATCAAGGATTCTGAGGGTGGGAAGGGAGGGGGAAAAAAGAGGAGCTGATACCAAGGGCTCAGGTAGAAAGGAAATGCTTTGGAAATGTTGATGGCAGCCTATGTACAAATGTGCTTAATTACCATTGAATAATGGATTGTTAAAAGATTTGTAAGAGCCCTCCAAATAAAATGACTTCTTAAAAAATGCATAGCCAGCCATTTTGGCGTCATCCTCTCTGCCAGCATCACCAGTGCTGTCTGTCTGCACCCCCTGTATCTCTCCTCCAAGTGACACCGGGTCGGAGGGAACAGTAAGGGGGGCGGGGCGCACACCAGACTGCAGTGGGCTGAGGAAGCAACAAGAGGTGAGACCCCACACAAGCCCCTTTGGGGGCAGGGTCTGTGCTTCAGTGTCTTAGAACCCTTTGTGCCTGGAGAATCCCTGGCACCTTGTGTTTGCTGCATTACCTTTGGAGAAGGTAAAAAAGAAACGCTGCCCACCCCCCTCCAAAAAAAAAAAAAGAAAGAAAACCCAACAGACAAAAAACCCCAAACTCACTGTCCTGCCCCACTGCTGACTCAGAGACCGGTGGGTTTCCGAGACTGTCGTGGTTCACAGGAACAGAAAGTCCAGCCCTTCTCCCAGGGCGCTGCAGGTGCTTCCCACCTGCTGACCAGGCAGAATGCAGCCCGGCGCATAATCCCTCCACCACCAGGGCCCCAAGGAGAGCCCAGCCCAGCACCCCGCCCGCTCCTGCCACCTGCTGAAAGTGGTCTCAGGGCATACCTACAAGTGGGGTGTGCTTTCCTCTGCCTGTCCAGGAAGCTGTGTCGGCTCCCACAGCCAGAAAAGTGCGAAGCACTCATGGATGGCTAGCATTTTTATGTTCCATGCTAGTGTTCTTCTATCTTTTTAAATAGCGTGTATCCTTGTTTTTAATTTCTTTTGCCATTTTATATTATAAGCATTTCCCCACAGCCTTAAAGTTTCCTCACAAACATAATTTTGAATAACTGACTGATCTCTCCTGTGGCTACACCATAATTTATTGGAACATTTAGCTTGCTGTTTTTTCCTTTAAATTTTCATTTTGAAATGATATCAGATTTAGAAAAACCGTTCCAAATTTATTACAAAGGATTCTCATACATCCTTCAACTAGCTCATGGCGGTGTCTGCCAGATTTCTCCATTGTATCGTTACTCTCTTCTCTTCTATAATTAATAAGTATTTTATGGGGAAATACTTTACAAATGTCTAGTAACCCGTTTCTCATAAACATTTACCCATTAATTTTAGCATCCTTTGATGTTTCTTAGCTGAATTCCTACCATAACGGTTACTAAGTGGTGATTTTCTCATTGCATTCTTCCTCCTGCATTCATCAGTTGCCATTCTGCTCTATGAGAAAGCTTTCTCCTCTTTTGTCAGCTGCTTCTATAATGGATTCTAGTCTCTTATTGTCAGTCTTTCCCCGGATGCTGACTCCATTCAGCTGACATGAGTGGGAAACCCGCCCTCCCCCAAACAGGCTTCTTTGTCCTTTTGACCTGTCCTCCAGGTGTTCTTCAGACCAAAAATGGTTCCCACTTTCAGGCACGACAAAATAATCCACACTTATTTTGAGCCTTTACTGCCTCAGCTCAAGATCGCCGTTGTTTCACCTGGGAGCTCCTGCTTTATTGATGAAGGGTGGCATTCAACATACCGGGTCCGAGGTCCACAGTCTCAGGGATGGCAGGGTGCTTGGCGTAGCCTAGTCCACAAAGATGTTGTTCTGCTTCCTACTTTGGTGGGTGGCAGCCGGGGCCTTAGACGTTCGTGAACAGTCTTCACAGATACAACTATTAGTCTCTCCTCGTGTGGAGGAAATCAGAGCACTACAAAGGGAAGACGTCAGTCCGAGGGATTCATGGACGGCACGAACAATCGTGCGCAGGGCTCGGAGGCCAAGAGAACTGGATGGTTGGCTACCACTTCCAACTGCCCCCACAGGGCATCACATTAGAAAGACATCCGGACAGGAAAATGCAGAATGAGATTCCAAAGCACCACTGGTGAGAGTGGAGGGTGGAGGAAAGGGGGGGGGGTAGAAAGAGGAAACCCATTACAAGGATCGATGTATAGCCTCCTCCCTGGGGTACAGACAACTGGGAAGTGGTAAAGGGACACATCGGACAGTGTGCAATGTGATAAAATAATAATAATTTATAAATTACCAAGGGCTCATGAGGGAGCGGGGAGAGAGAGGAAAAAATAAGGAGCTGATACCAAGAGCTTAAGTAGAAAGAAAATGTTTTGAGAATGATGAGGGCAACAAATGTACAACTGTGCTTGGCACAATGGATGGATGGATTGTGATAAGAGTTGTATGAGCTCCCAATAAAATGATTCAAAGCAGAAAAATAGCACAAAATAAATATGGTGATCAGCCATCTAAGACAGAACGTGTAAGCTTAAATAAAAAAGAGCTGAGCCCCGGTGGCGTAGTGGTTGTGCGCGGGACTGCGGCCCACTGGGATGGAGGTTCAATTCCAGCAGTGGGGCTGGGCCTCCTACTCCCACCACTGGAAAGCAGTGACGCCAAAAAAAAAAAAAAAAGCAAAATGTCATCCGGGCTACTGGTTGGATGGAGACTGCACCAGAGCTACTGGTCCCACGTCAGCCTTCAGGTGTCGCGCTGACCTGGGTTCATTTGCAGCCACACAGTAGCCAGATCTGAAAAGTGAGCACCAGCACCAGAGAGCTCCGCACACCTGGTTTACCAAACCCAGACAAAGTTGAGAAGAAGGACTGGGAAACAGGAAACACAAGGGCAGGGTAGGACAGGTGATGAGCCGGTGTGGATGTCACGGCCTGAGGCACAGTGTGTGTGACTTGCTGGGCGGAAACCCCCTCCTGCTCTGTACCCTTCACTCCATCCACGGTCTCACGTTGCCGGAGGAACATCTCAGTAAGTGCTGGGTGGGCTCCTGTGACTCTGGGACGTCCCCGCAGAGAGAGCTCAGGCATCGAGGCAGGCACAGACCCACAGGCCGCCCCCCTTTAAAGAATCCCGGGGCATCCCAAGCATTTAAGCCAAAGGTGGCGATGTTGAACCCACCCACGGGGGCAGGGCATGACTGCCTGCTTCCGAGGGGTCACCGGCACTCGAGCACGGGTCCCTGAATCACATTGGGGGGTCTCGAGCTCAAACCGACTGCATGGCAGCTGGTGTGATTGGGGGCTTGTGTATATTGAAGGCCGTCAGTTAACACCTCCCATCGTGAGTTCCAATACGTCAAAGAACACTCTGGATTTTCCTTTGTGTGCGTGTAACTCCCTTTTCCATTTCTGAGAAACCTGCCTCTCTTTAGCCCCCACAGATGTACTGATCTGGTCAGTGCCAGCTATTGTCACCTCATGCCACATCCCCGGGTTTCCTAGAGTGAACTCCTGCCGCTGCCTCTAATCCCCTGTGCCCAGACACATGTGCCTGTGTGTAAAGGACTCGATGGCAGCTCGTCTCAAGTTGCTTTTGGGTATACATTATTGGGTCTTTTGTTTTATTGTATGTTGTTTTAAAACTGAAAACACTTTTACAACTTATTATTAATTGGGATTTAATACACATGTCACTCCATAGTTCAGTCACGTCAAGCAGAATTGTGCACTTGCTACCACAATCAGTTTGCAAACATTCTTTTTCTTCCTTCATCTCTCTTTTGCCTCACCCCCACCCCATTAACCCCACCCCTACCTTGAAACCCTGATTCTACTTGCAGTCGCTATAGGTTCATCAATTCTGGGTTGGATATTTTTTTTGGGGGGGGCATCACTGCCCTCTGGTGGTGGGAGTAGGAGGCCCAGTCTTTGCTCCGTGGAGCTGGAATTGAACCTCCATCCCAGTGGGCCACAGTCCCGTGCACAACCACTATGTCACTGGGGCTCAGCCCCTGCGTATTGTTTTTAAAAGATCTTTTTATTGGGGGCTCTTACAGCTCTTATAGCAATCTATGCTTCAGTTGTATCCAGCATATTTGTACATACGTTGCCATCATTATTGTCTAAAAATTTGAGCCCTTGGTATCAGCTCCTTTTTTCCCCCCTCCCCCCCTCATGACCCCTTGATAAACTATTCATATCGTACACTCAACACTGTCTCCGCTCCCATAGGTGTGTGTGTGTGTGTGTGTGTGTGTGTGTGTGTGCGCGTACACGCCTGGCAGCAGCTGTACCCCACTGTTGGATGGGGTCCTTTCTTCAGCTCCTGCGCTCGCCCCTTACATTCCACTAATATCTTTCATGCCAAAGGGTGGTAATAGCTTCCGACTGTTGCCTCTGTGTTCGTTCCTTGCGCTCTACTCATGTGGCCATAAAAGCAAATATTTATCTGGGCGTTTATCACCGAGTCTACACGGTAAATAAATGAAGGTCCCCGTCCTTGAACTTCGCTCTGCTAACTCCTCGCCCGCGGGCCGTCTGCTCCCTGCCGGGATGCCTCAGGCGGCCCTTTCACCGTGGAGAGGCACCCGTCTTGATTTTTGTCGTGGGTGGACACTCGAATTGCTTCTAACCCTTCTTACCTTCATGGTCGACTTCGCCTACATGGGTCTGAGCGTTTCTCAAGGAGCCGGCCGCAGAGGTAGAAATGCGGTGACTTTCAGTGGATGGCGCCGGATGGTTCCTGGAGCTGATCCCAGTGTCTGTTCCCAGGAAGTGCTGCTGGCTTCCTGGGCTTAGTCTTACCGGCACTCGCAGGAGCCACGTTGGGCATTGTGAGGGATGCACCTCACTCAGAAGTACATAGGCAGAGCCGTCCGGTCCCCGTGCCTACCGTCTTGCCTTTTTAGCCCCCCTCGTGGAAGAGACCCAGCAAACTGCCCCCACTCCCGCACCGATTCCAGCCTCGGCGTCTCTGGGGGGCGATGGGGTCACGGGGAGTCCGTGGACTCCCGAGCACCGGATTTCTGGGTTGTAAGTCTTACCAGAATGTGTCTTTCCTTCCTTTCCCGTCTCCTCCCTCTCCCTCCCTCCTTCCTTCCGCCCTTCCTTTCCTCTAGTATTTTTATGCTTATTGTAGTCAATTGATATATATTTATAGGAAAGTCTATTCACCGATGTGTATTTACAGAGAAAGAGCGCTCATTTGTAGACTTGTTGTGGGTTTTCATATCTAGTAAGGTAAATCATTCTTTTCTTTTAAAATCATTTTATTGGGGGCTCATATAACTCTTATCACAATCCATACATTCATCCATTGTATGCCAAGCACATTCGTACATTTGTTGCCATCATCCTTCTCAAAACATTTTCTTTCTACTTAAGCTCTTGGTATCAGCTCCTCATTTTTTCCTCTCCCTACCCGCTGCCTCATGAGCCCTGGTAATTTATATGTTATTATTACTTTGTCATATCTTAAACTGTCTGATGTCTCCCTCCACCCACTGTCCTATCGCCCATACCCCCAGGAGGAGGTTAAATGTAGAACCTTAATCAGTTCCCCCTTTCTACTCCACTGTCCTGGTATCGCCACTCCCACCACTGGCCCTAGAGGGATCATCTGTCTGGGATTCCGTAAGTTTCCGGTTCCTATTTGTACCAGCGTACACCTCTGGTCTAGCCAGACTTGCTAAGGTAGACTTGGGATCATGATAGTGGGGAGGGAAGCATTTAAGAACTGGAGGAAAGTTGTGCATTTCATCCTTGCTATACTGCACCCTGCCTCGCTTGTCTCCTCCCCTCAATCTCTTACCTACAGATGGGCTTTGGATCCCTAATTTGCACTTCCCCTCATTTACAATGACGCAGTTTTTGGTTCTTTGATGCCCGATCCCTGATTCCTTTGACACCTCCTGGTCACACAGGCTGGTGTGAGTTTTCCATGTGGACTTTGTTACTTCTGAGCTGGATGGCTGCTTGCTTACTTTCAGGTCTTTAAGACCCCAGACGCTAGATCTTTTGATAGCTGGGTACCATCAGCTTTCTTCACCACATTTTCTTTTGCACGTGTTTGTGTCGGGAACCATGAAATGCCAATTTAATAGAACAAAGTGTCCTTGCATTGGCATAGTGCTTGAGTGAAGGCCCAATGTCCATCTGTTGCCTTAATATTAAACATATAAATATATGCACATAGATCTATTTCCCACCATCATATACAAATATATTTATCTATGTACATACCTGTATTTAGACCTCTGTAAATGCCCTTTGCCTCGTAGTTCTTTTTTTTTTTTTTTTTGGGAGGGGGAGGGCATCACTGCCTCTGGTGGTCATAGGAGCTACCCAGTGCTGCTCCTGAGAGCCGCCGCTGGATTTGAACCACCAAACCCGTGGACCGAAGTCCCTCACTCAACCACTTATGCCACCGGGGCTCAGCCCCGCCTCCTAGTTCTTTCCTCTATTTTCTTTTACTTTCCTCTTGTCCCACTATCATGCTCAGCTTTCATTTGGGTTTCATTAATTTCTCTCTGTTATATAACCCTTGATCAATTCCTACTAGACCTCTTACATCCTCTTTGCCACTGATTTTAGGTCACTGTTCCCTTGTCCCTGGGTTGGTCAATACCACCTCCTTTCCCCAATGTCCCCCTCTCTCATGTCTGGCCCCGTAACTATCAGGCCAGTTGTTTTCTCCTCCACACTGTGCATTCAGCCTATCTTATCTAGATAGACCTGCAGAGATAACAATATGCACAAAAAAGTAAGACATAGTAACAACAGAAAGCAAAATGACAACAAACCAATGTCCAGAAAAATACATAGATACGTAAAAAATTAAAAATAACAATAAAAAGAAAAGCCTGTAAGTAATTGATGGTCTGTTTGTTGACCTCTAGGAGTGTCCTCCGGTACCCTGTGCACTTGCCAGGGACCTCCATATTATTTTCAGTTTGAAAACTTTCTCAGTTTTGCTGGGCACAAAGTCTTCAGATTACCGTTATTTCAAGTCTGAAAAAGCATTTTACAGATCTTGATTGGAATTTTACTGAGTTTATACCGACATCTTTCCATTTAAGAACATGTTTTTTTTATTTTGGGGGCATCACTGCCCCCAGGTGGGAGTGGAAGGCCCAGCCTTGCTCCTGGAGAGCTGCTGCTGGATTTGGACCGCCAACCCAGTGGGCCACAGTCCCGCACTCAACCACTATGCCACCAGGGCTCAGCCCCTAAGGACATGTTAAGATACCTTTATTTGCGGTTTTCCTGTCAGTGAAAGTCTTGCCCACATTTCCTAATCTTTAGGGGAGCTTTATAAATAGTCCCCCCCCCCTTTACATCTTCCAGCTGTTTATTGCTGGTATAGTTCTTCAGAAGCCACTGATTTTTGGAAATAAATCTCATCACCTACATTATTGAACTTCCTATTAGCTGTCATAGTTTTTTTCACTGTATTCCCTGGGTTTTTCTACCTAGGTAATTGTGTAATCTACAAATGATGCTTATTAAGTCTTCACGTAGAAGAATTATACATCGTTTCTTGTGCTGGGAGGGTCTCTGAGTGGGGGTGAGGCGTGGGGAACCAGAGAGCCCCTGGTAAATGTTCGGTGTGAAGATCACATGGTGTGCGTGGGTGGGGCGGGGAAGGGGGCAGTGACTGCTCCTGACAGAGGCCGGGAGGAGAGAGAGAAGGTGGGGCAGGCAGTCTGAACAGAGTGGCCGGAGGATGGCTGGTGTGCAGGACACTCTTGAGGTTGGGGTGTGCGAGAGATGGGTCTGGAGCGGAAGTGGGGACTGGCACAGAAGAGCCTGGGAGGAGCAATTACTTTATTCTAAAGGAATCGAAGATTTAATGAAGGATGTGGTTGCTGGAATGGCTCCCGGAAGATAGCCATTTCCTCAATCCTGGAACCTGGGAATACATTGTGTTCCCTCTCAGGAGGAACTGTGCAGAGATCATTAAGGTCTCTCAGTTGGCTGATTGTCAGCATTAAAAAACCAGGCACTCCTCACCGATTGAGAACGTGGAAAAGGTGGTCGTGTCGTCGTCAGGTACTGGGGCGTCTGCCCGTGCTGACCCCGTGGACCATACGTGGCACAGAGCAGAACCCTGCAGCGTTCTCACCCTGGTGGTTCTAGGGGTGGCAGCCTCTGGGTCGGTCCATCGCGTCGAAGGCCTTTCACAATCTCCCCTTGACCAAGCATGGCACCCCCTCCAGGGCCCGGTCTCTCTGGACGCCTGGCCTCCAAGGAGTATTCTGGCTATACTTCTTCCAAGACAGACTTGTTTGTCCTTTTGCCAGCCCGTGGTGACTTTCCATATCCTTCACCAGCACCATCATTCACATGCATCGGTTCTTCTCGGGCCTTCTTTATTCAGTGTCAGCCTTCCCAGGTATACGAGGCATTGTTGGACATACCACGGCTAGGGCCATGTGCACTGTAGTTCTCAAAGTAACCTCCCCCCTCCCAGCAGCAGAGTTACCCATTGCACCTTCTGATCGCTGACAGCTGCTGCCTCCGTGATCTCATTGCTGTGGATCCAAGCAGGGCAAGTGAAACCCCCGACAACCTGTCTTGGTCCACTTGTGAGGCTTTGGTTGGGTCTGTAATCCAAACTGAGGGCTGCAATTCTTGACCCTCACCGGCAGACACTTCACGTCCTCGCCACGTTCCGCGAGCACAGTGCGGCATCTGCCCATGCAGGGTGTTACTAAACCTTCCTCGAGTGCCGATGCCACATTCCCCTCAGAGAATCCGGCCTTGCTGATGGTTTGTTCAGCATTCAGATGGAATAAGGATGGGGACAGGATACAGCCCTCCCTCTCACTTTGAAGCCACGCCGTATGCCATTGTTTTGGCAAACGGAGGAGGAGACATCCGAATTTGTTCCCCTTCCAAAGAAAGGTGACCCCACAGAATGCACAGATTCTAGATGAGTTTCACTGATATCTCAGGCAAGTAGCAGTTGGTGAAGATGAGCCAACAGAACAGCCGTGGCAGCAGTGCATTGACAGGGAGCTGCGGGGAGGGGGCAGATCAGGCGGGATTCTGCTGAGCGTGTGGAACAAGGGGTATCAAACAAGGAACAAGGATGTCACGTGGACCTTGGCTCAACACAGAGGATACCAGAAAGATGTTTACTTGTGTCCCTGTCTCTGTGGAAGCATTCGGGTCATAACAAGCTGTGGATGGCCTTGAGAAGAATGGGGATTCCAAAACACGTCGTTGCGCTCATGTGGAATTTGTGCTCTGGCCAAGGGGCATTTGGTCAAGGAACATAGCTTTGTACTCCACGATCCACATGGTGTTTTGATCCAAGGCCTCCTTTGCCATCCCTTCCGTGTCACACTGCTTAGGCCACCTTCCGCTTGAGTTTCCCGTTTCCATTCCTCCACCTCCCCTAACCCTCTGAGCCTTGTCCTTGGGGGAATGCTGCCCCTGATCCTGAGTGGTTGCTTATTCCAATGAGATGAGTTCAGGCCAAGGGCGAGTCCCGGGACTCCCACCGGGGCCTGTCTGACCAGTCAACCTGGAGATAATTTATTTGAAGATAGCGTGTGTCACTCCGAGGACGGCTTTATCTTTGTTGACCTCATTTCTTTTTCCCCCTTAGGTCATGTAGGAAGGCACAGATCATGTGAAGATGGGACTGTTGGTCTTTGTGCGTAACCTGCTGCTAGCCCTCTGCCTCTTTCTGGTACTGGGGTTTCTGTATTACTCTGCGTGGAAGCTTCACTTACTCCAGTGGGAGGACTCCAGTAAGTACAGCCCCCCCCCGCGCCCCCCCTCGCCCCTACCCCAGGAGTGCCCGGGGCACCTCCACTATGACTTTTCATGGGGCCGGAAGGCGCTCATGTTCTTCAGAGGTGCACAGTGAGAGTAATCCGGGCATAGCTGGGCCTGGGGCTTAGAAACTGCCTAATACTTCAATGACTGTAGACGAAGGATTCTGTTTTTGCTTGTTAAAACTGAGCCATGGCAAAGCTTAGTTCCTTCTATACAGCCGGTGAGAAACGAGGCCACCGGCAGAAACAAACCGCCGTGGCTTTTGCATGGTTTTGTTCATCTGCTTTGTTCCTATAGGGGGTTGCCACTCCCTCTCCTTCTAGTGCTTTGGGGCTTGGCACCCACTTTGCTGTTTTCTTTAATTCTCAATTTACCGCCCTCCTTGTGGTGCTGTCCCTGAAGAAGCTGGTTTACTGACCCTCCCTCTGTAACTGCCTGTGCTGTTACAGAGCCTGCGTCCCAGCAGAGTCATGCTCTCGTCCCCACTAGCTCGCTAGTCCTTCCCTTGCATCCTGCATCCTGCTGCCCTCCGAGCTGTCCAGCCCCTCGGCTCGGGTTCCTGGCACCTCCTGCTCTCCTGGCGCTTTGGTGGTTGACTTGCCGGGCAAGGGCCCCGGGGATCAGTACGGCCCTGTGCACACAGTCTCTGTGTGCCTGTCGCCCAAGAGATCCGCCCTTGACTGTTGTCTCTCTGAGCCGGGGCAGGGAGTACCAGACCGCCTCTTCTGGTTCCAAGCGAGGGTGGTTTTCTCGAAAGCCGTTCTCTTTTGATCAGTTTCTACTGGGTGCCTGGGTAGAATCCCGCTCTCTGGAGAGTCAAGTTCAGTCTCGGGATGAGGCACCAGGCTAGCAGCACTGCTGGGGTGTGGAGGCCCCACCAGGGGCACTCTGCCTGCCAGCGCCTTGACCGACTGCTTTCGTTTTTTGCATGTCTCTTACTACCGAAGTCCTTTCAAGCCCATTTTTAAAATGCAGCGTTAGGTTCTTAATTTCTTGTTTTCGTTGGAACGTTTAAGTGCCTGTTAAAAATCAGCTTATAATTACCACTAATTACTTGGTGTTTCGAGGGTTTACCCTGTAGAGGTTCATTTTGAAAATTGGGGGGGACTGCCGGAGATGAGTGTTTTCCTCTGTGTACTGCAGTTAGAGGAGGGGGGAAGGCGAGTTGTCATCTGTTTCCAGGATGAATGGGCTGAACAGTGTCTGTAACCCACAGGGAAGTCTGTTCTGGGGCTGCGGGTGGGGGCTCCATTTCTGCTAAGAGCCAGGGATTGACAGAAGTCTTCAAAAATCAGGCAGTAGTTCCCTAGAAAAGTCTGAAAGGAAGTTAACTCCCCCCCGCCCCCCCCCCCCAAGACAAGGCGTTGTGTACTCTGTATTGTGCTAGACATCGTATAAATTTTATCTCACACTACAGCGTGATACCTGTGAGAGCCAGAACTCAAAGACGTCTGTGTTCCGGCTCCCACAGCTTTCTACGGTCTTACCCGTCTCCTCTGCACACTACTTTATTAGAAGCTAATTCAGACATCGTACCATCCCACAGTTTAGTCATGCCAGCCAGTATTGTACAAATGCTACCCAGATAAGTTTCAAACCTTTTCTTCTTGAACTCCTTGATATTAGTTCCCCCTCCCTCCATGCTCTTCTCCCTTCCCCCCTCCATCTCTATAGATTCATGTACCATTTTTCTAGTGCTCGCTTCAGGAGAAAGTATTTGCATGTTGGGGAGCCCTGGTGGTGTGGCATGGTGTGCTGGTCTGGCTCCATCAGGGCAAAGCCGTGTGGCCTCTCCGCCGACTCCTCCAGCTTCTCGGACGCTGCCATCTTGTCTTATCCGTGATTCATCGTCTCTGAGATGAGACTCCCAACAACTGGGGAAGATAGCTTCTCATCTTCACGAGGGAAATATCGTGAGATTTCCCAGAAGTCTCAGGAGAAAGCCATGCCCACACAGAGGCCTCATTGGCTACTCAATGGCTATCTCCAGATCAACAGGCTGGACTCCACCCTACATTTCAATCATAAAATTAACATAAGCACATGACTGCCACACCCCCCCTTCTTGTATGAGTTGTCTACCAACAATTATTTACACCGTTTCTATTACTTTGACTCTCTAGTTTTTTAGAGATGTGACTTTGAATAGCTTGATTAGGTGATCCTGCTGTAGTGTTATTTTCTGTCCACTGAGAGCAGCTATCCCCCAGAGGGCTTGCCAAGTCAGATGGGACCTCTTTACTCATTAAGCCAGAGTCAAGCTGGAGGAACTTCTCACCCGATGACTGCGACGGAGTGAAATGTACGCCCTGGTTCAATAATAATGATATGGATATGTCTGTGTTGTGATAGGACAGCCCAGCAGACAACAGGAACAACAAAAGCTTGTATTTGTATGCCTTTCATCCGAGGAGCTTAACAAACATCCCCAAGTTTGAGAATGTGTAACACATCACTTCTCCTCAGTCTGCTGTGATTAATAATTTAATAAGTTGACCCACAAGAATCCCATCCTGGTGGGAGGGAGGACTCGTTTTTATTACCGTGTAGTCCCTTTCTCAATAAGCAGTATGTTCCTATTCTGCTCCATGTACTCTACTGGGTGATCTAGATGTAAGATAAACAGACCTCCAAGAAAAGGACATCAAACAGCCAACTCTTTTAATATGTTATGTTCTCAGAGAGAGTCCTGTAATGAAATTCTATGTTGAAGCTTAGTTTCCTTGTCCAGATAGAAAACGGTCCGTTTTCATTCATTCTGAGGCAGATTGCCGAGGGCTGCGGATGCCTTTGTTTGGGGCGGCGTAGAGCTAGCTGCTGGGGCTGAGACGAACCACCAGGGCGTAGCCAAGACCGAGCGTGTTCTGCTTTAGAAACTAAGACGAAACCAAACTACCCAACCCCTTGCTGTCAGTTCAGCGCATTGTGACGCGGACACCGAGTTTTCAGACGCCGTGAGTCTGTATAGCAAACAGCCTCTTTTTTCTCCTCAGAGCTGCTGGTGGGTTTGAACTGCTGACCTGCGGGTTAGCGCTCACTGCTTACCCAACTGTGCGCCCAGGGCTCCTATTAAGTATTGTAGAACTCACACTTCTTATATGGGCACCAGTTGCCATTGAGTCAGACCTGACCGTTGCCACCTGTGCGTCAGAGCAGAGCTTGTGCTCATGCCCTCGAGCGCTGATGGCTGTTTTTCAGTGGAGCAGGCTTTTCTTCCACGGCGCCTTTGGTTGCACGTGAACCTCGGCAGCCTTTGCTTTGCAGCCAGATATAGTGGCTGTTCCCTGCAGGGGCTGCATGGCATACATATATGTATCTATTTTAATTAATGAAATCAACAGTCTCTGGAGTTAGAAAGAGATAGTCATGGCTAAATGTTTTTGCTCTCCAAAGTGGGCATAAAAATACTTAAATGTCTCTTGGCTTTATTCACTTCTTCTTCTTCTTCTTTTTTTGTTTTTTGGGGCATTACTGCCCTCAGGTGGTGGGAGTAGGAGGCCCAGCCTTTGCTCCGTGGAGCTGGAATTGAACCTCCATCCCAGTGGGCCGCAGTCCCGTGCACAACCACTACGCCACCAGGGCTCAGCCGTAATGTATTCTTTTCTTTTCTTTCTTTCTTTCTTTCTTTCTTTCTTTATTTTGGCATCACTGCTCTCCGGCGGTGGGAGTAGGAGGCCAGCCCCACTGCTGGAATTGAACCTTCGTCCCAGTGGGCCACAGTCCCGCACACAACCACTACGCCACCGGGGCTCAGCCCAAATGTACTCTTTTAAATGTCTATTTCTGATTAATAAATCAAAGTGAAGCCTTTGTAGTAATGAAAATAATTAATTTTCTGTTCTGTGTCCCAGCCTTTAAAGATCCAGGCTGTCACCTCCATCATGTTTTCCCATTTCTCTGTATGTCTAGTACCTTTTCCTCAAGCACTAGACTCCGAATCATGCACGGTAGAGACTGTGGATACTACTATCTTTCTCTAAAGCGTGTGGATTCTCATGTTGGCAGACATTAAAGCACGGATGGACATGTGCAGTTGTATGCAGTGTTAGGGTGGGTTTCAGGAACGCTGACATGCTTTCTCAGCCCTTGAATTAGATGAGACCCCCTCAATTGCAACAACTCCTTTTGTGTTGTTACCGATATTTACAAAAGATCATAACCAGAGAGGTGATACAGCATGCATCAGGGATCCCGCAGCAACGGAGAGCACCACCTGGCTCCTAAGTTGGAGATTCGATTATTGGGAAAAGGAGGCATTAAACTGGGCTGATCAGATATAGGATACAACATTAACTCTGTATTTCCCACTTCAAAAATGAAGTTGAAGTGTAACATTTGGGGGATGTGGCTTAGAGAGAGACTTCCGCCTTTGATGATAATAGAGGGGGAGTAACTGCTAATCGCAACTCCAGTAAGCAGCTCTTAAACTGGACACGATAAATAAGTGAAGCAGCTGCAGTCAATCCTGGACAACCAGCATTTAAACTTCCATGTGGAAGAGAAGCACAGCCCTAGCCCTCTGCCTGGGGACAATTTCCCAACCCTTTTCCAAGAGCCGGCCGGAATCTGAGCCAACTGGGCCAAGTGCATTGAGCTGAGGAGGCCGAGATCCGCTCAGGGCCGCTGCCTTCACGGAGGGGCGCGCTACTCAGAGAGAGGGGCCCAGATGTCTCTGTGGGGATCTTGTAAATCTGATGTGGAAACTGGGCCGTATATCCATAGAGGCAAAACCACCTGAGACCTAGTACTTCTATTATTTATTGTCTATTTATATTATACAGAGTGGTTTTATATCTCTGTATTATAGTGTGAAAAGTAGGCTTATTGTACCACCAAGGCCAAAGAAGATAGGTAGGTTTGTTGTGACAACATGGTCAATGAACACACATAAGATCACTTGAAGGCAGAGATAGAAATGGCTCGCGCGATCCCTGCCCTGGTCCTCTTGCTGCCTTGTTTGTCCTGGGCCTCAGTCTCCAAGCTAGGTGTCTCCGTTGGGACACCTCATCGTGGACTGTCTCACTGTGAGTTGAGGTTCCTTCAAGCCCTGCTTTGATACGCTCCTGGGATATACATCTCTTGAGCTGGGGACTATCAGACTCTGTCATCGGCTGACTGTTGGTAACCTGCTCTGCCGTTTGCTGCCTGTGACCGGATAGCCTGAATTGCTCTACAGAGGACCACTCAGCGGCCCTCAAGACTCCAAGGACTGCCAGTCTACTAGCTGTCTCACGCAAATGAGTTGCACCAAGCCATTTGTGCTGCTTTACAGATTAGTTAACTGTTTATTTCTTATCTTATATATCCTTTTATCTATATAAATACAGAGAATTATTAGTGTCCTGGTTTTGTTTCTCTAGAGAATCTTGTCTAGAATATAAAGTGGTTACTAGAGGATCAAAGTGGAAAGAGATTCAAGAGAGATTCTAGCCGTGTTAGGGAGCCAGCAGGGCCAGGGATAGGAAAGTCCGAACTCGGGGGCTGGAGCCAGCGTCAGGCGCTGTCTCTGAGTGTGCCGGGAGCCAGTGCAGACGGCTGAAAAGCCCACAGAATGAAGCCCTCACCCGAGAGCAGAGCAGCTCCACAAGGCCTAAAGCCAAGCCCCGGTTAAACGTGTTCAAGACTGAGTCATACCTCTCTGGAGGGAGGAGAAAGCCAGTTGGGGAAATGCAGGGCTGTAAGCATCTTTAACCTGCTGAAAAGCATGGTCTTGGGAACACAAGAAGCCCAGTAAACCCCAAACTTAGGTCAGTATTGAGAGAAGCAGCACAGCAGTCCAACTTTTGAAAATAGAAAACAGAGAGAGATGAAATGAAGCTAAAAGGAAACAGAGGGGTACAGATTGCCGCCCACTGCCCCCCACACAGTCGGTGGAGGCAGCAGATTAAGACAGACCTTCGCACCATGCTGACCACCAAACAGAAACAAGCCCCAAATTTGTCCCCCATATCCCTTAGGTTCAAGGAACATATGCCTTAAAAATTAGGCGAAGTTGAAGGCATTTTGAAATATAGGAAATTGAAGCAGATTTGTTGCTAGCAGAACTGCAATCCCACAGACCGCAGAAGGCTGTCCTTCAGGCTGCAGGCAGGGGCGTAGTGCCAGAGGGTCGGGAAGCCCCAGGGAAGTGAGGAGCACTGGACATGACAGATAGCAGTAGACTGTGGAGACCCTGTTTCCGCTCTTCCCTTAAATCTGCTGAAATGCAAGTAATTGTCTAAAGAAAACAGAACACCATAAAGCAAAGCTTACCACAGATGTAGAAATAAATTCAGGAAAACAACAAGCTCTGGGGGGAAGATGAGGAAGTGGAATGTCGCTGTTACAGAGGGAATCCTTTTGTGAGAAGCACAGCAGTGGAAATCAGGTGTGTTGGCTATAAAATGAGAGCACCTACCCCGATTAACCCCTGCTGTCCAGTCTGTGGAAGAGGCCTCACCTAAGAAGTATGAACTAGGACATGGGAAGAGTGAATAGCATAATATACATATGACCATACTATGTTATATTTTATTATGGATGCATGGTCATCCTTAGAGTCATTATAGAAATATGACCAAAAGTGTGTGTGTGTGTGTGTGTGTGTGTGTGTGTATTTAATCATTTTATTGGGGGCTCATACAACTTTGATCACAATCCATACGTGCATCCATTCAATGCCAAGAACATTTGTACATATGTTGCCCTCATCACTGTCAAAACATTTGCCTTCTACTTAAGTCCTTGGTATCAACTACTCATTTTTTCCCCTCCCTCCCTGCTTCCCTTTCCCTCATGAACCCTTGGTAACTTTTAAATTATCATTTTGTCATATCTTACCAATGTCTCCCTTCGCCCACTTCCCTGTTGTCTGTATCCCAGGAGGAGGTTATATGTGGATCCTTATAATCAGCCACTCCTTTCTATCCCCACCTTTCCTCCACTCTCCCGACATCACCACTCTCACCCCTGTTCCTGAAGGGATCATTTGTCCTGGATTTCCTCTGTCTCCAGTTCCTATCTGTACCAGTGTATATCTTCTGGTCTAGCCAGATTTGGAAGGAAGAATTGGGATCATGATAGTGGGGGAGAGGAAGCATTGAAGAACTGGAGGAAAGTTGTATGTTTCATCATTGCTACACTGCACCCTGACTGACATGTCTCTTCTCCGTGACCCTTCTGTAAGGGGATGCCCCATTACTTACAGATGGGCCTTGAGTCCCCAATCGGCACACCTCGTCATTAACAATGGTATAATTTTTAATTCTGAGAACTGATCCCTTCCACACCTCATGGTCACACAGACTGATATGCTTCTTCCATGTGGGCTTTGTTGCTTCTGAGTTAGATGGCTGCTTGTTTGCCTTGAAGTACCATCAGCTTTCTTCACCACATTTGCTTTTGTACATATTTGTCTTCAGTGATCATATCAGGAAGGTGAGCATCATGGGATGCCAGTTTAATGGAACACAGTGTTCTTGTATTGAGGAAGTACTTGAGTGGAGGCCCAATGTCCACACGCTACCTTACTACTCACCCTATAACTATATGTACATAGATCTATTTCCCCATCATGATATAAATATTTACCTAAGTACATGCCTGTATTTAGACCAACGCCCTTTGCCTCCTATTTCTTTTCTCTATTTCCTCCCCCAAAAGTAGATTTCTAAAAAACCAGTAGAAGAAATAAGATGGAGGATTAAAAAAACAAACAAAATTCTATTAGCTGCAAAGAGGGCAGAAAGCTAAGAACAAGAGACAGAAAGGAGAAATGGGAAACAAGCAAGGCAGCAGCAGCAGTCTTAAATGTAACCATCTCAATGAGGACATTCAAATGTGAGTGTCCCAAAATTACTGTTAAGATACACAGTCAGGTTATTAAAAAAAAAAGACTACAGCTACAAAGACAGGTTGAAAGTAAAATGACGGACTGGACAAGCATAAACATGAGAAAGCTGGCCCAGCTGTATTAATGTCAGTGAATTGTGTTCAGGGTGAAGAGTATATTCGTAATGCTACAAGGAGCTGTTCACCGGGAAGACATAGACACACATGTGTGCACCGGGTAACTGGGCACCCAGTTCCATTAGGCAAAGACAAATACTACAGGGAGCACGAGACAGACTCGGAATTACATCCAAAGATAGCACTCCCTTCTCAATAGTTGACCAAGCACATAAGGAGTCCGTAAGATCAGAGGAGATCTGAACGATACTGCCAACTACCCTGACCTAAGGAACATTTACAGATGCTACCCAGCCAGGGCAAAATAGACCTCAAGAATGTTCTCCAGGATCGATGCTCGACTAAAATCGACAGGAGTGTTACAGAGATTGACCCTGATAGACTGAGACCCGTTATGATGATGGAATTACATTAGAAATCAATTGGTCTAAGTGGTCGAGAACCGAGGTTGACAAGCAATGTCCGGCAGGTCTAATCCAGTCAGCCGCCTATTTGGTAAGCCCCGTGGGAGCATCAGGATGGCAGTGTGTTCATGTATCGTCTGTTGCTGTCCTCACAGGTGTGAGCTTAATAGCTAAAATGTGAAACTTCCAGAAATAAGCAGAGAAAAAAATCTTAATGACATCGAGGTAAGCAAAACAGTTTTAGACACATATATTCCAACCTAACAAAAAAAGATTGATATGTCGAACTTCAGAAAAATCGAAGTCTTCTGTTCTTCAGCTATTCTATCAAGAAAATGAAAAGGCAGTCCCACAGACTGAGAAAAATGTTCACAATACACAGGTGGGACAAAGAATTTTGACCCAGAATTTTTTTTTAAATTTCTTTCTTTTTTTTATGTCAGGCATCACTGCCCTCAGGTGGTGGGAGTAGAAGACCCAGCCTTTGCTCCTGGGAGCTGGTTGACCCAGAATTTATAAAGAACCCTTCCAGCTTAATAAGACAAATGGCCTTCGTTAAGAAGTTGGCCAGCAGGTCAACAGGCATTTCACAAAAGAAAGTAGCAAAGAAACACGTTAGAAGGTAGCGACAGTATCAGTATCCAGGAAAGACCCATTAAGACCTCCCCGGGATGCAGTTTCACAGCCATGGTAGCTGCTCATTGTGGCCACCAAGTCCCTTCAGGTTTTTGGCAACTGCGAGCATTAGGGTAGAAGTGTCGCAGGGGACGGTCCTGGTAGTAATCTGTGGGGAGCAAACCCTCAGGTCTGTCTCCTGTGGGACATGTGGGTGTGCTTGCAGACCCAAGGACACGTTATCTTTAGGTGCCACTGAAGCCTGGCTCAAAGCAGCTTTGTGTGCCCTGGCACAGAGCCCCGCGCCCGCCGCCCTGCACGCCCTCCCTCAGCATGGCTGTGTTTCCGCTCATGGTCTCAGCCACTGTGTCAGCCCAGCTCCTTCAGCTGTTCCGTGTTGTTTTTTAGCCAACCACCTTCTTCGGCAAGCAGGATCGCCTTTGCCAGACACCGATCTTTTCCGACATCATGTCCACGGTACGTGCGGAGGCAGGTTTCTCCATCCTTGCTCCTAAGGATCTTTATGGCAGTCAGTGCTTCCTCCAAGACAGGTTTGTTTGTGCTTATAGCAGTTCATGGTATTTTCTTTCTCTTTTTTTTTTTAGCTTTCATTTCATCAGCTTTATTTTAATTCATTCTTAGTGTACAGCTTGATGCATTTGACAAACAGTCCCTAGCTCCCCGTGATATGGGACCTTCCATCACGCCCCAAAAGCATCTGTGCTTTCTTGACTTTCTACTCTCAGTCCCAGGCAATCACTGACTTTCTTTACTCACTACTGAATCCACTGTTTTCTTTAAAAATGTTGTGTATTTGTGTGTGTGTGTGGTGGGGGGGGGGGGGCATCACTGCCCTGGTGGGAGTTGGAGGCTCAGCCTTGCTCCTGGGGAGCTCCTGCTGGATTTGTATTGCCAACCCAGTGGGCCGCAGTCCCGCGCACAACCACTGCACCACCGGGGCTCAGCCCCGTTTTCTTTCCACTTAAGCCCTTGGTGTCAGCTCTTCATTTTTCCACTCCCTCCTCGCTCCTCCCTCCCTCCCTCATGAACCCTGAATAATTTATAAATTATTATTATTTTTATATTTTATTATATCATACACCATCCAGTGTCTCTCTTCACCCACTTCCCTGCTGTCTGTCCCTCAGGGAGGGGGGTATATGTAGATCCATGTAATCGGTTCCTCTTTTCTGCTCCACCTTCCCTTCACCCTCATGGTATCACCACTCTCACCACTGGTCCTGAAGGGATCTTCCTGGATTCCCTATGTTTCTGGTTCTTCTCTGTACCAGTGTACATCTCCTGGTCTAGCCGGATTTGTAAGATAGAATTGGGATCATGATAGTTGGTGGGGGGTAGGGAGGGAGGAAGCATTTAAGAACTAGAGGAAAATTGCTGGCTTGTCTCCTCCCCATGACCCTTCTATAAGGGGATGTTCTTCACCGGTAGATGGGCTTTGAGTCCCCAATCTGTACTCCTCATTTATAATGATATAATTTTTAGTTCTTTGATACCAGCTCCCTTCAACACCTCATGGTCACACAGTCTGGTGTGCTTCTTCCATGTGGGCTTTGTTGCTTCTGTGCTAGATGGCCGCTTGTTTACCTTCAAGCCTTTAAGACTCCAGGGACAGTATCTTTTGATAGCTGAGCACCATCAGCTTTCTTCACCACGTTTGCTTATGCACCCACTTTGTCTTCAATGATCATGTCAGGAAGGTGATCATCATGAAATGCCAGGTTATTAGAACAACGTATTCTTGCATTGAGTGAGTACATGAGTAGAGACACAATATCCATCTGCTACCTTAATACTAAACCTATAAATATATGCACATAGATCTATTTCTCCATGATCATATATACTTATATATGTACATTGCCTGTTATTAGACCTCTAAAGTGCCCTTTCCCACCTATTTCCTTCCTCTATTTTCTTTTCCTTTCCTCTTGTCCCACTATCATGTTCGGCCTTCATGTGGGTTTCAGTAATTCCTCTCAGTTACATTGCCGGTGATCAAGCCCTGCTAGTTCTCCTACATGCTTTTTTGGATCTTGTTCCCTTGTCCATGGGTTTGTTAACACCACTTCCTTTCCCCCACGCCCCCTTCGTTCATGTTCCCCAAATTGTTGGTCCTGTTGTTTTCTCCTCCTGATTATGCAGCCGATCTTATCTAGATAGGCCTGCAGAGATAGTGATATGCACAAAAACAAGTCAGCAAAACAACAGCCGGAAGAAAAAAAAAAGGCTAAAATAGTTCAAGTTCTGTTTGTTAACCTTCATGAGTATTTTCTGGTTGAATCTAAAGGGGTGCGTGCACTGGCCCCACAGTCTGCTTTTGGTCTTCCCTAGGAACTTCATTGCTCTGTTCCCCTGCTGTCCTGTTGTACGCCCTTAGTGTTTTGCCTCTGGGTGGTGGGCTCAGATTGCTCACAATTCCTGCCCTGTGTCTCCAGTGTTGTCCCCGCAGTGTTATGGGTCAGTGAGGGGCATCGTGTCTCATGGTAGGCGCGGCCCCTATGATCCTCTCTCTGCGCTGGCTGCTCAGAACGGGAATATCATCCTCAGGGCTTGGTGGGCCAGGATGTGCTCCACTCTCTCTTCCTCCCCGTTCATTTGCTCCTGTGTGCTCTGATGAGACATGCCCCTCTCCCTGAGCTGTAGCTTCAGAGCTGCCCTGATGCTCTCAGAAACGGAGACACTGCTCCTCCATCCGTCGGCAGGCGGGTCTGCCGACATACAGATGTGCTCACATCTGAGTATCCAGTGCAAAGACTATGAGTATCCATGCTACACCATGTTTCAGTACAAACCTTCACTTATTTGTCATTAGAAATAACATTTCACAATATATAAGGACACATTGTTTTTGTGGTTAATCACTATGCTTTAATTATGTTTAATTTGTAATAGTAAGAATCCATCCTGCATATCAGATATTTGCACGATGATTCCTAACAGTGGCAAGATGAGAGTGATGAAGTAGCAAGGAGTGTAATGTTCTGGTGGGGGGTCCCCCCTCGCTGAGGCACTGTCTGAGGCAGGTGGAGGACCACTGTCCTGGTCCTGAGGTCCCGGTTCATGCCCACGTAGGTGTATTCCCGACCAAGCCTGTGCCGGCTGCCGCTGCTGGAATTGAACCTCCATCCCAGTGGGCCGCAGTCCTGCGCACAACCACGACGCCACCGGGGCTCAGCCAGGACGTTTTGAAAACCAAGTCCAACCCAAACAATGGCTGCTCAGGGCATCTGCTGGGCCAGTTACATTTAAGGCAGGTGAGCACCGAGGGTTACAGGATGGTTTTCTGGGATTCCAACATGATCCTGTTGATAAATTTTCTCCAAGGATGCAGACCAATCATAGGGGCTCCAGCTATGAAGCAGTTTTAGGCAAATTGAAAACTGCCCCAGTGAGAAAGGAAAATTGTCCTGAGGAATTCCCAACCCCCCACCTCCACCCCCACCCCCCATCACAGCAGCGTGCTCACTCATAAGGCAGCATGGTCTGTCCTATGAGACTCACTGAAAATCCCTACCCCATCAGCCCCTTAGCCTTGATCTTGCCCCTTTGGGCATATTTGTGTTCCCCAAACTCAAGGAACCTGTGAGAGAAACCTGAGAGGCGTCCCCTGAGGCTGTATGACCTGCCACTTCACAGGGTGTCTGTCCATCAAGGGCTGCAGGATTCTTCAGCCAAGGGACAGAGAAACGGAATATCAAGTTCAGAGAGGTAGAGGGCGTGTCACACAGCAATGGCTTCATACCGAGCGGGTTGTGTTTAAGGAAGGGTTCTGTCCTTGCAGCAGGATTTTTTGACTCACCTTCGTGTATCTTGAAGGTTGTGCCTCCAAGTGCATCCACTTGTCAAAAATCAAGACACTCGGACAGTTAAATCTGTGAGTTTTGATATAAATTGCACCTCATCAGAGTTGATTAAGGGACAGAGGGCATAGGAGAAAGACGTACTCTTTAGGTATCAAACCAAAGCACAGGAAAAAGCAATCGCTTTGTTCCATGGCGTGCTGGGACATAAATGTATTTATGTAGAAGTTTAATGTGTGATGAGTGGACTGTTTTATTTAATATTAAGACATTTACTTAGAAAAACTTAGCTTAAGTCCTATTTATATACCTTATATAAAATTAAATTCCAGATGGATAAAAGATTGAATTGTAAATAATGGAAAATATTTGGAGAAAACAGAGCATATAATATTTGGGTTGATGAAGATTTTCTTAGCATAACACCAAAGCGAGAAACCATAAAATAAAAGAATGAAAAATTGCATTCTCTCATAAAAAAAATCGAATGGCAAGGGACATTCCAAGTAAAGCTAAAAGGAAACCCAGGGAACATATATTAGTAAATGTTTAAAAGTTGATATGTTTAATACTTTGAAAGGTGAGCTATATGTATATGATTTTTGTACACACATAAGAGGACTTCAAAAAGTTAGTGGCAAATGAAATTAAAATATAATGGAATGTTTCAAAGAAATTTTTAAGCACCCCTAATGTATATATATATAAAGAAGTTATGTAGATACTTTGAAAGAAAATGAACAATAGAAAATTTGACAAAAATGCACACAAGGAAAATTACAAATGGTCAGTGATCATATTTTTGAATGTTATTCTCAATCTTAAAATAAGGGTAAAATCAGTGGACAGGGAGGGAGGGGGAAAAATGAGGAATTGATACCAAGGGCTCAAGTAGAAAGAAAGTGTTTTGAGAATGATGATGGCCACAAATGTACAAATGTGCTTGACATAATGGATGGATGTATGGATTGTAATAAGGGTTGTATGAGCCCCCAATAAGATGATTTTAAAAGTTAATAAATAAATGTAGGCATTTTTAGTTTCTATATTAGGAAATATTTTAGAATGACAGTTTGCTGTACAGATGTCAGCCAACTTATGTACAAGACGTGGATTTCTGGAAGGCAGTATAGCAACATGTCTTTAAAATTTTCAATATGCATCCTTTTTGACCCAGCCATCCTTTTTGACCCAGCCATTTTACTTCTAAAGAAATATAGAATAAGTATACAAAAATAATGTGCAAACGTGCACATTGAAAAGTTGATAAACCATCTATCTAGATGAGATTGGCAGAATAAACAATCTAGGGGGACAACAATGTGGCTGACAGTTCTGGGGGGACACCGGAGAGGGACGTGGGGGGAAAGGAAGGGGTGTCAATAAGCCCAGGGGCAAGGGAACAACAAGTGATCTAAAATCAATGGTGAGGAGAATGTAGGATGCCTGGTGGGACTTGATGAAGAGCAATATAACCAAGAGGAGTTCCTGAAACCCGAATGAAGGCCGAGCCTGATAGTGGGCAAGAGGAAAGTGAAAGGAAAGGACTCGGAGACAGGGCATGTATAGAGGTCCAGATACAGGCGTGCCCTATATACATATGTATATGACGATGGGGGAGTAGATCTGGTACATATAGATGCAGAGTTAGTATTCAGGGAGCAGATGGACACTGAGCCTCTACCCAAGTGCTTCCTCAATGCAAGAACACTTTGTTCTAATAGTCTGGCATTCTGTGACGCTCACCTTTCCGACGTGATCGCTGAAGACAAAATGGGTGCATAAGCAAATGTGGTGAAGACAGCGGATGGTGCCCAGCTATCCAAAGATGTAGTGCCTGGGGTCTTAAAGACTTGAAGATAAACAAGTAGCCTTCCAACTGAGAAACAACAAAGCCCACATGGAAGAAGCACACCAGCCTGTGTGATCATGATTTGGTCTTAAAGACCCAGAACCAAAAATCATACCATTGTGAATGAGGGGCCATGTGGAGTAGAGACTGAAATCCCATCTGTAGACAATTGGGACAGCCGCTTACAGAAGGGTCACAAGGAAGAGATGCGCTAGGCAGGGTGCTGTACAGCACCAATGAAGCAGAACTTTCCCCTAGTTCTTTAATGCTTTCTCCCCACCACTATCATGAGCCCAATTCTGTCTTGCAAATCAGGCTAGACCAGAGCATGTACATGGGGACAGATAAGAGCTGGAAACAGAGAATCCAGGACACATAACTCCCTCAGGACCAATAAGGAGAGTAGCGATACCAAGAGAGTGAGGAGAAACTGAGGGGGATGGAGAACTGATCACGATGATCTGCTTATAACCCCCATCCCAGGGGCACGGGCAACAGAAAAATGGGTGGAGGATGACAGTGGTCAGTGTAAGACCTGAAAAAAAAAATTATCAAGGGTTCCTGCAGGAGGGAAGGTTTCAAGTGGGGGGGAGGGGCAGTGAAGAGCTGCTACCAAGTCAAGTAGAAAGAAAATGATGGTGACAACATCTGTACAAATGTGCTTGACACAATGGGTGGATGGATGATGATAAGAGCTGTACAAGCTCCCAATAAAGTGATTTTTTTTAAAAAAGCGGATTGAGGGCCTGAGCCCCAGTGGCGTAAGTGGTTGAGTGCGGAACTGCAGCCCGCGGGCTTGGCGGT
>PVJH01027913.1:0-27966 GCA_004026705.1 Nesogale talazaci
CCCCCCTCCCTCCCTTCCTCTCACATACCTTCTCCACAGAGCTGATGGTGACACCGGCAGCACAGGAGACCACAATGTGCCTGGCCTGGACATCGGGCCCGATTTCATCCAGGATGAAGGGGATGATGTGCGGCTTCACAGCCAGAAACAGGACGTCGCTGTTACGCACCGTCTCCTTGTTGCTGCGGGTCAGGTTCACGCCCATCTTCTGCAGGAGGAGACAGCAGGGATCCCCAGGGCCGGCAACAGCACCCGGCAACGGTCCAGGCAAGGGACAACCCAGGCCTGCTGAACCCCCCATGCAATGCCCTGGGACTCCACCCTGGCCTGGTTCCGTCAGGCCCGGCCCCACGTGGCACACTCTCCCATTGCTCAAACACAAAACCAAAAAACCCTCCTGCCAGCGGGGTTGGTTCTGATTCTGGGGACCCTCCCAAGGAGAGATGACTCGCCCCTGTGGGTCTCCAAATAGGGACAGCAGTTTGAAGTCTCATTTTTCTCTTGCAGAAGGACTCATGGGTTTGAAGTGCAGACCTGGAGATTAGCAGTGTGCTTTCTCAGGGTAACTGGAATGGCTGTCCTCCGATCCCCAGCAAGCCTCAGGCACCCACAGGGCTCTATTAGCTAAGACACCTCTGTAGTCGGAAAGCGGAATCCTGGTAGTGGAGTGGTTTTGCATTGAACTACTAACCCCGAGGTCAGCCGTTCGAAACCACTAGCAGATGCCAGGGAGAAAGCACTGCAGTCTTGGAAAGTCGCCAGGGCTGTTCTCTTCCCTGCCCTAGTCAGAAGGGGGATGGGTTTGTGTTGGGTACTTGGAAGAAAGTGGCACGAACAACTGTATCATTATCGGTGCAATGTGGGGGGCACTCTAAGAGCGGGGTCAGGGACTTCAGTCCTTGGCAATACCTGCCACTCGTTCACCAGCCTCTGTGTGGTCCCAGGGCCCGACTGCTGGAGAACACCCACCTCTGGAAGATTTCAAATTGGAAGCAGGCCCCTGCAGAGGTGGCTCCTCACCCCATGGGAGACCTAAGTTTTGCCTGTGCCGGCCTTGTTAGGCATCCTCTCACACTACTGTTTAGAAAGACGAGCAATTGCCCAGATTTCTCCCAACACGCTCATTTGCACCTCCAGGCAACTCAACCAAGTGACGATTGTCTAACCAAAGAGGAAACTGACCCGCAGGGCTC
The DNA here is from genome assembly GCA_004026705.1 of Nesogale talazaci. Taxonomy (NCBI): domain Eukaryota; kingdom Metazoa; phylum Chordata; class Mammalia; order Afrosoricida; family Tenrecidae; genus Nesogale; species Nesogale talazaci. The sequence continues at coordinate 1,194 of PVJH01027913.1, forward strand.
AAAGGTCAAGGAGGAGCCAAAGAGGCAAAAGCTGCGGACCAAGGTCAGGAGTCTCGGCGGTGCTAATGTCCTGACTCCGCCCTGAGGTGCGTTGGAAGACAGGCCTGGCCTACCACTCGCCAGCAAGATCATAAGCCCTACAAAGCGCCCTTCTTGGGCTGAGCCCCGGCGGCCTAGTGGTTGAGTGCAGGACTATGGCCCACTGGCGGTTCAAATCCAGCAGCAGCTCTCCAGGAGCAAGGCAGGGCCTCCCACTCCCACCAGAGGGCAGTGATGCCCCCTCCCCCCAAAACCAAACAAAGTGCCCTTCTCCGCGGGAACCCCCGAGGTCCCCATCAGTTTCCTAACACCTGGTTTTTAACCTGGTGACCTTGCGGGAGATTTTCGGCCCTACCCACTGAACTGGAGTCAAGGCCGCCTGTCAAAGAGCAGCACCAAGAAGGCGGGTCCATCGGCGGGCCAGCGGCTCAAGTGCGACCATCAGACCCTGCTCCTCCAGGGTCACCCCTCTCGTGGGCCCCCCACCCTCCTTCTCAGCACTCTTCCATGCCCACGTACCCTGAGGATGGACACCGTGGGCAGGTCCATTTCCGGGGAGCTGGCGATTATCTTGTGAGTGGACAGGATGCCTGTGGAGGCCAGGGCTGTCACTGGCGTTGCCTGTGCTGCCAAAACCCGCGGCCCCCAACAGTCAGCCTCCCTCCCGCCGCCCCCGACCCCCCTCCGGCGGCCGTCACAACAGCACGTTTCTTCCGCTCTCTCCTCCTCCCGGGGCGCCGGCAGGTCCCGCTCACCTGCGGCGGTGAAGCCCCGCGCCAGCGCACAGGCCAGCTGGCCCGCGCCGATGAAGCCCACGCTCATGGCCCCGGCGCCGCGGGAGCCCGAGGGGCGGCCGGGGCAGAGTCCGGGTCGCGCGGGACGGGGCTCGGCCACCAACTCCTCCGGGAGCGAGCCGGGCGAAGTGCGCGGGAGCGTGCAGCCGTCTCTCGGTGCGCCCGGGCGCGCGCCGCGCAGGCCCACGTGGCGGCCAATCGGTGCCCGGGAGCTCGGAGTGGGCCAATCGGCGCCGGCTCGAGGCCGTGAGCCCGCCTCCGCACGGCCCCGCCCCCGGGTGGGGAGCCGCGGGCTTCCGGCTTCCAGGTGCGCACCTCCCCGGGCCGGGGTGGCCGCTCGATGGGATTTCTGTCTGGCACTTCTAAGTGGCTACACAAAACTCAATTTAAGTGAAAGACATATGTATTATGCATATGTGAAGATAGTAGCTATAGGAACATTCTTGATGAATAATGTGTTGTTCTTAGCATAGTGGCTGGCAAAGGAAAAGACCATCATTCAATATCTGTAACCAAAAATTGAATTTACTACTGGAAGAAATCTGTGTCCTTATTGAATTTGGTGGAGGAGCTGTTTTGGAGTTGTATTGGTGGCAGAGTGTGGTAGGCAGGATACTTTAGAGAAACAAAACCAAGGCACTTATTATTTTATATATACACACATATATATAGGTAGGTTTATACAGCAAGAAGGAATATAGCAGTTATTTAGTCCACACAACAATACAGAGGGCTCAGTTCAACTCGCTTTCATAGAATAGGTAATATACTGGAAAGCCTTCAATGCATTTGGGCTGCGAAGTCCAAGGTCAAGAAAACAGACAGCAGATTCTTCCCTCAGGCAATACAGACAGACTGGCCAGGCAGCAGACAGCAGGGTGGGTCAGCCACAGTCAGTAGCCCTGGGACTTAAGGAAGCTGGCCTTGATGGAATCTTGACCTCAGGCGGTGCCAGGTGACAGAATCCACCAGCCCCCACCAGCAGTGTGGTGAAGCAGGTCTGGAAGGAGCCTCAAGCTCTAGTAACAGGATCTCTATGTTGGCTTGACCCAGGTAGTACAGGGGCAGAGAACTAGCTAAAGCAACAACATGCTGGTGCCATCACCAGGGGTCAAAAAGAAGGGAGTGGAGGTCTTGGAAGGTCATTCGATCTTGTTACACGCCAATCAAGCTCCAAGCAGATTAATCTCAGCAGATTAATCTCACCTTGCACCGCTTGAGGTCAAGATTCCCTCAGGGCCTGCTTCCTTAAGTCCCTGGGCTACCGACTATGGCAGACCCACCCTGCTGTCTGCTGCCTGGGGCAGAGTCTGTCTGTATTGCCTGAGGGAAGAATCTGCTGTCTGTTTTCTGGACCACATGTTCCTGTTGGCCTAGTTGGCACAATAAACCTATTACACAGAGAAAAAGAGTGTTAATAGCAGCATTAAAAGCACAGATTTCAAGCCTGGCTGCTGGGTTGGTGTCCGCTATGACGAGCCATTGGGCAAAAATGATGGCAGTGTGAATGGGAAACGCTACTTTGAATGCCAGGCCAAGTACTGCGCCTTGGTGAAGCCCTCGGTGGTGACGGTGGGAGACTTCCCTGAGGAGGACTATGGGCTGGACGAGATGTGACGCCCAAGGCAGGGCGCCTCACACCTCCGGCGTCTACTCGCCGCCTCATCCTCTGCGTCCTGCCTTCCCCAGTGTTTGTGTCAAGGGCCCCCTTTCCCTGATCCCAAGTCTTATTTTATTTACTTTTCCCTTGCCGCTGGCTCTTGAGACACGTGTATTAAATATGTGGAAACTTGGGGGGAAAGAAAAAAAAAGAAAAGCATATTTCTGAATGGCTGCTTTTAAAAGATGAACTAACATCGATTTTCAGTGTCACGTTTCCTGAAGCAACTTGTATTTACTTAGTTCCAAAGCCATTGAAAAACCATTGATTTATTAGATAAGTTTAAACCAATTCCAGTGACTACTTTTTGTTGTTTGTTTGGGGTTTTGTTTTTTTTTGACATCACTGCCCTCTGGTGATCGTAGGAGCTACCCAGCCTTGCTCCCAGAGAGCTGCTGCTGGACTTGAACCACCAAGTCAATGGGCCGCAGTCCCGCACTCAACCACTACGTCACTGGGGCTCAGCCTCTAGCAACTGCTTTTTGCCATGGGTATAGAAAGTCTTTTCTTAGGGATGAGGGGATTGTTAAATGTCTCCATAATAAATACCCATGGTATTTAACGTAATGGGTGGCATTGCTATTAGTGGTTGAGGAAACAGATCTATGCCAAGGCAACCCTGGGGTTTTATCTCTTCTTTTTCCAATCAGATGCAACGTGGCCAAAGCCACTCACGTGTCCATCCCCATTCTTCACGTGATCTCGGGTTAGCCAGAGTAGCAGGCTGACTATTTGGAAGACCGAAGTGTGAGGGATGGCATCGTCAGGTCCTGTTCACTTCTCTCAGGCTCCTAAGGACCTTTTGCAAAAGAGAAGAAGACACGGCCCATTGTTGCAGCCTCGGGCCTCAGAACTTCCCACAGTGTGGGAGACGAAGTGTTGCCATCACTTCCAACAGGCGTTCTAGGTGTCATCTTCAAATCCCCGGGAAAGGACGGCGTGTGTGTGGCAAAACAGAAGGTGGATGAGAAAGAGAAAGACCCTGGACCAGGTGGAATGACGGAGTGACTGCAACAAGGCGTTTCCCACAGTTGTGAGGAGGGGGCAGTGCTTCCTTCTGCAGTGCAGATTTGTGGTGAGTCGGAACCACGTTGGTGGCCCCTAACTGCCACGGCAAGCTGGCTGGCCATGGGGCTGTCTCCCAATTTCCTCGGCCTAGAGGAGTGAGTGCTTTCCTTGCCCGATGCGCTTATTAAATTATTTCCATTGGTATTTCATTCATTCCTTTAGCTTTGTTCTTTGGCAATGCCTTCAGTGCAGCTTGGACTTGGACTTTTAATACAATTGAATCTTGCTCATATGCTACCTCTTGAAATCATTGTCGACTCATCCTTTCGGGTACAATGACTGTGTATTTCTTCCAGTGCCTTGGTTGAGAGTCCCAAGCCCACACTGCCATCTCCCAGAGCTGCCTTTTTCCTCCATAGCACCACCCTGGTGCTTCTGGGTCGCAGGTGCTGTCTCACCGCCATCGAGTCCATTCCAACCCATTGCAAGCCCACAGGACGACAAGCACATCTGCCCTGTGGGTTTCTGAGGCTATACATCTCTATGGGAGTAGAAAACCTCTTCTTTCTCTTGAGGCAATTAGTGTTTTCGAACGGCTGACCTTGCAGTTAGCACCCCAAACTGTAACCCACTAGGCCACCAGAGCTCCTCTGTTGAAGGTTGAGGGAGTAAAATCTGCAGAAGAATGCTACCCAGAACTGGGGGCTCTCAGAATCCCGCTGAGCTTGAGTTTAAAAACACATTTTTCACTTACATTGAATTTTGTGTAGTCCAAGCTGTATTTAACCATCCCAGTCTTTTCTTTGGGGGGGGGACACCACTGCCGTCAGGTGGTGAGAGGAGCCATCCCAGTCTTTTAATTGGAGTGTTTAGAATATTTGTATTTGGTATCATTATTGATATAGTTGAAGTCTACTACTACCTTGTGATTTTATCTTTTATTGTTCTCCCTGCCCCTCCTCCATGTCTTTTTTGGGTTTATTTTTATTGTTTTTAGTATTCATGTTAGCTCCCCTATTAACTATAATTTGGGGGGGACATCACTGCCCTCTAGTGGTGGGAGGAGGAGGCCCAGCCTTTGCTCCTGTGGAGCTTCTGCTGGAATTGAACCTCCATCCCATGGGCTGCAGTTCTGCACACAACCACTACGCCACCGGGGCTCAGCCCGAGTAATAAAAGTTTTAAAAAATATGTCCACTAACACAGAACAAAAGTATCAAATGGTCGGCTGGAAAGTCAAACTTATGGCTTCAGAGAACTTGGAAGCTCCAAGACTTTTTTTTGTGGAGGGTATCACTGCTCTCTGTCGTGGTGGAAGTAGGAGGCCCAGCCCCACTGCTGGAATTGAACCTCCATCCCAGTAGGCCGCAGTACCGCGCACAACCACTACGCCACCGGGGCTCAGCCCTAGTTATGATTCTTAATGTAAATTGTTATGTATTCCCATTGTTACAATTTGGCCTTAATGAAAGCATAGTGTTTAATCACAAAAATATGACTATATATTGTGAAACATTTCTAATGACCAATAAATGAAATTTTGTCAGGAAGCATGGTGCAGCATGGGTAGTCTTTGTGCCAGATACTCCTATGTGGGCATATCTGCATGTGAGAAGACCTGCCTGGAGACAGGAGAGAGCAGCGGTTGTCTTGGCTCCCAAGACCATCAGAATTGTTTTTTGATCTTAGGTGATCCCTGTAAAAGGATCCTTTGACCCCCACAGGGGTCGCCACCCACAGGTTGAGAACCCCATTATAGGGTTTACTTGGCTGTAATCCATAGGTCCCTCTCTCCTACTGGGTGAGTTCTAACTACCCCCTACCCCCACTTTGGTTAGCAGTCAAGGACTTAACCTTTGCACCACAAGGGCCCTTTTACTTAAAGGGTGCTAGAAATTAAGAGTGAAACGACTTTTATTTCAGCAAATTACCTACAATTGTGATTCTGCTAAATAAGATCACGTATATATGTGGATTTGGGTGATACATTGTTAAGAACAATGGGGGAAATAACCTAAATACACAAAAACAACTCATTCTCAAAGTGTAGGGAGAGAGGTTCAACTCTTTTTTAAAAGGACATGTTGGAAAAACAAAGGGCCCATTGGCCCAAAGTCTTCTGTGTGTTCCTGAGGTCACAGCCAGAGGCCCCATCGGGTGCCCAAACCAGGTGTCCAGATTCCCCATGCACTGCCCAAGGGGCGAGGTCTTCCTCCTGCCTGGCACCTCCTCAGGGGAGCATTAGTGGGTATGTTTACAAAGTGTAGGACAATATTTCCAGGGGGCCGGGGTGTTTTTCAATTTCCTTTTCTGAGAAGAAAGGAGGGTTTTTCACTGTGGCTGTTTTAACTGTTTCCCCCTTCTCATCTTAGAACCCTCAGGGGGAGTTACTAGAAAATAGATTTCCAGCTGACAGGAACCCAGTGCTCTGATAAACCCTGAGAAGCCAGCCAGGATGTCCTGCCAGAGGCTCAGGATCCCCAACTGCATGGTCTACTCATGTAAGTGCTTAGGACAGGTGCACAGCCAGGATGGGAAATGGGGGCGGGGGCGGGGGCGGGGTGGCTTGCTAAGTACAAAATTCAGCTCTGCATTCAAACCTGCCTCTGCACTCTCGTCAGAGGCCGCACTGGGCACCTACGGCCCCAGCTCCCTGGGCACGGGCGCCCCGTCGGAGGCGCAGCTGCACTTCTGCACCCTCATGTTGGGCAGGCTCACCACGTGGGGCCTGACCCTTCCCCCCTCCTGGAGGCTGACAATCAGTGGCAGCGAGGCCGTCTCCGAAGCGACACACTGCCGCGGGCCCAGCAAAGGCCACTGGAAGGGCAGGGACTCCTGCGACTGCTGGCACGAGCCCACGCACTCGTAGGTCAGGAAGCCCGGGGGCTCCAGGACCCAGTTCTCGGCCCACTTCATGCCCTGCAGGTCGATGTACAGCTCCTGGCGGCAGCACCGGGTGTCCTCGGTGGCTGGTGCCTCAGAGTCGCAGTCACCCTGAGCCCTGCGGGGAGCAGAGACAAGGACAGCGGTCAGCGGTCAGGGGGCAGGGCAGACATCTGGCAGACATCATGTTTTAAGAGCTCAATATCCGATACTCAAAATTCAGAGCCTTCCAGTGTCGTGTGGACTCGAACACCTAAGTAGCCTGGTGGCAACTGCCCTTGTGGGTCTTTACCAGACCAGAAAGGCGCATCTTTCTTAGGAGGGACTGACTGGTGGCAGCGGCTCCACAGGGACCCACGGCACGAATGAACGTCCTGAACATTGGCGAGATGGGGAGCCGCCGGCAAGTCCAGTGGCTGCAGACTCTCAGCGACCCCATCTGGCAGGACAGAGGGGCGCCTGCAGGTTGCGGAGAGTGCAATTCTCTCCAAGAGGATGGCCTCCTCTTTCTCCCCAGGAGTCCACGGGGGAGCAGCAGCCCAGCCCAAACAGAACGCGGAGTAATTCCCGAGGGTTGGCATAAGAACCTGAGCGATCTGGGCTCTTTCCCACCTCTCCACTTTGTGAGCACGCCTTTTCCAGAGAAGTGTCCTTCTCGGTTGGCTGGTCATTAGGGTCTCCGGGGTGGCCTCCCCCGCGCCTACCCGTAGGCCTTCAGGTCCAGGGTGTGCAGCACCAGCTGGGGCTCGCGCGGCCCCGCGCCCCCCGCCGCCTGCGAGGCGAAGCGCACCAGCCTGTGCGCGTCCGACGCCAGCGGGCCCAGGTGCTCGCGCTGCACCGACACCTGCAGCAGCAGCGGCTGTCGCGGCCGGCTCAGCTGCTGCCACAGGCTCACCGCCTCGGTCACGTCGAAGGCCTTCCAGCCACTGTCGTGGAGGGACACCAGCCTAGGGGCGCGGCGGAGACGCGGCGGTCACGGCGGGGGCCCACAGTCCGCCCTCTGTCCCCCCACCGCTCCCCGCTGCCCAGCCCGCCTCCCTGCAGTCACCCCACCGCTCCCGGCGGCGGTCGAGCCCCGACGACCCACGCCCATGTCTCTCCCCCACTACCCATTGCCCCCCCCCATGCACACGTTCCCACGCACCCCCACCTGGAGTCGATGAGCGACGTGCGGTTGGCGCCATCGTCGCGCACGCGCAGCCACTCGACGGTCACCCGGGCCCGGGCGCTGCGCGGGAAGAGCCGCTCCTGCCTGCGCAGCGCCGCTCTGGGCACCGGCTCCTGGAAGAGCCGCAGCACGGCCTGCACCAGCTCGCTGTCCGGCGGCAGCCGCTGCTCCATGCCGAACACCAGCAGGTGCCTGGAGGCCTCGGACGCCAGGAGCCGGCCAGCCACCTCTGGGGACAGCAGCACGGTTAGTGGGGCCTCTCTAGGGGCCGGGGAGTGAGCCCTGGGGGTGGCAGGGCCGGTGATGGGGCGCTAGCAGGGCTGGGGAGACCAGCACTCCATCAAGGGTCACAAGACTGAGTTGGCCAATGGCTGCTCTGACAGAAGCAAATGCCTGGGGACTCTCAGACACTTCTAAAATCAAACTCACTGCCATCTTGTCAATTCCAACTCATCACCATTCTGTAGGACATGTCCTTTTTTTTTTTTTCACAGCCTTGCTCCTGGTGAACTGCTGCTGGATTTGAATCCTCAATCCTGTAGGCCGCAGTCCCACACACAACCAATGGGCCACTAGGGCTCAGATGACATGTCCTTTCTGAGACTCATTCTTCACAGGAATAGAAAGCCTCATTTTTCTCCAGAGAAGCGGCTGGTGGTTTTGAACTGCTGACCTGCAGGTAGCAGCCCGAAGGGAAACCTCTCACCTCTCAGCTGACCAAAGAGAACAGTTTGCACACCGTGGTCACCAGTGACCTAAGTCTCTATGGGTCTTGGGGCCTACTAGCCACAGTTGCACCCCCTTGGGAGGGCTACCTCAGGAAACCTGGTACGGTTGGGGCACTGAGGAGGTGACCCCAGGCCCCTGCACCCCTAACAGCTGACCCAAACAGGTCAAACCTTTCAGCTACCCAGAAAGGGCAGTGATGGACTTGAATGCTAAGTGGATGAAGCAGTCCAACCATTTGTCCCCAGATGGGCAGACAGGTTCAGAGATTTGAAAACATTTCCCAAGGGCCTGAGCCCCATCTCTGGGAGACCCTGGGCACCTTCTCAGAGAGTGGTGATTGCTGGTTCATGGGCTGCTTTTCAGCAGTGGGTCCCCAGACCTGCCTTCCTGGTCTCCCTTGTCTGTCTGGAGTCTCTGCAGAAACCTGTTCAGCCTCACAGCCCCCGACAGGGCACCACTGACCCACCGAGGTCTCTTGTCTGTGGACTGCACCCCCAGCTCCTTCCTGGAGGGCAAGAGTCCTACCACATTTCACCCTAGAGGCAGTGTGAAATGGAATCCAAGAAGCCTCACCCATACTTTGAAAGCCTGGGGCCTTGCCACACCCAGGCACTCAGAAAGGTTCTGCTTTTCCAGTCCTTTCCACAGATTTCCCCTTGGACCTTGACTCTAGTCTGCCACACCTTCTTGGGACTTGGTGGGTGGGGTTCTCAGTGCCTGGAGACCAGGACCCAAAGGCCCCCAAACCAAACCCATACTCACAGGGCCATGCTTCCTGTCCACTGACCTCTGGGTCAGGGACCCCTGCTTCCTCGCAGCCCACCCACAGAGCCCCAAATAGGCCTCCTCGGACACCAACAGAGGAGCCTTCCCCCCAGCCCCCACCCAGCCCAGGCACGCCAGGGAAGGAGTCCTCCTCACCTTGGAATTTCTGGCTGAACCTCTTCCCTCGGGTGGGGACCCCGTGGCTGCGCTGCAGCAGGGCCACGTACTGGGCCCGCACGTGTGCAGGGATGTGCAGGCCCTCCACGGCTGCGCGGTCCAGCACGGGCACCGCGCTGAGGTGCAGCTGCCGCAGCAGGCTGCCCCGGATCTGCTCCTCGCTCAGCGCCGCCGCGGGGCTCGTCAGAGGCAGCGCCCACAGCGCCCAGCAGAGCCACAGCGCCCACATGCTGCTCTTCGGAGGGGTGGGGGGCAGATGCAGAGACCTGGGGGAGTGTCCCGGTAAAGGGCCCAGGAGGGATATGGGACCCAGCGGGTGTGCTGAGAGCCAGGCTGGGCCAGCTTTATAGGAGCCCTGGGTTGGGCCTGCAGTGGGGTGGGCGGGAGGAGGGGGAGAGACAGGGCACACCCCTTGGACCTCCTGGGGCCTCAGCAGCCAGACAGGTCCCTGAGCCTGGAGGAGGGGGCTGTCTGGACAGGGCACAAGGGGCTGTCTGCAAATCACACTGGCCGAGGTCCATGCTGCTGCTGCTGCTGCCCCGGCTCTGCCATGGTAACTTTAGTTTCTTTCAAGTGTCCCTGATCCTATTCTAGTCCAGTCTATGAAAATGAGTTTCAGGCTGAGCCCGGGTGGCGTAGTGGTTGTGTGCAGGACTGCGGCCCACTGGGACAGAGTTCAATTCTAACAGTGGGGCTGGGCCTCCTACTCCCACCACGGGACAGCAGTGATGCACCCCCGCCAAAAAAAAAAAGAAAAAAGAAAATTATTTTCATTAGCCTGTTACACTAAATCTCTTTCCTGGGGTGGAGGTGGGGGGCATTCCTGCGTCTCGATTTAGTCTGATGGAAGGGAAGAATATATTGGCATTCCTGGCCGTGCAGTCTAGGCCCTGCATTGGGATTGTCCACGACAGACCCCTGTGGTCTCCCTTCCGCCATCTCTCATCCTCTGCCCCCACAGAGCTCCCTCCGCTTCTCTCAGAGCCCTCAAAGTTGAGTCACAGCCCTCATCTCCCCTATAACCGGAAACCTCGAAAATCCACTCTCCCTAGCAGCCCCAGAACCAGCCACCACGAGACCTTACCCATCAAGTCCCCGCTTTGCCACCTGGCCTCGCCCCAAAGCACTGAGCTTGAATCGAGTTATTCAGAGAAACGGGAGGAAGGACAGGAACCTAGAAAGCGGAGGCCGGTGCCGCTCGGAGCCACAGGTGGGAGCACCCCCTCTTCCCAAATGCCTGGGGAGTTCATCCTGTCTTCACAGCCCAGGCTTCAGCTCTTCTCTGAGTCTTGCTCTTTGACTTCAGGCAAATCACTTAACGTCCCATTTTCTCTTCAGCAAGAGGGGCTCTCTGAGCATCTGCTTCAAAGAGTTGTCATGGCCTCCATCCAGGGAGGACATGGCAAGCGTTGAGCCCTGGCACGCTGTATGCTTGATCTCATTGCTGGTCTTTGCACTGTGAGCGGCGTAGCACTCCCAAGATCAGCGCCAACCACGAGATCATCACTTACATGTCAAGAGCCCGGGGACATCGTGAGTTCCCTAATAACAAGGTCAGCCGTTTGAACCCACTAGCCACACCACACGAGCCAGATGAGACCTTGAGCTCCCCTGAAGACCTGCCCCCCTGGGGCTCCCACAGCCGGACGCACTCTATGGCAGCGAGCCTGGTTTCTGCGCCAGACAGTTGTTCTAAACGCTGACCATTTAATCCGCGTGCACGTCACATTCACCGCAACCCTGCATGACCGCTGGACTCGTGGTGCAGTGGGAGCATTTTCTGGGTGCAGTGGGAGCCCTCCAGGGTGAATCAGTTTCTCAAGCAGGAGGTGCAAGACTTAGGGGGGAACACTCAGAGGCTTCCCCAGGCACGGCAGATTTAAGGGTGTGCAGGAGGAAACCCTACTCAAAAGAGGTCGGCTTTCCTTCCACCCCCCTCCCCCATTGTTCTGTCCTGGGGGAGGTCAATGGTGAGAGTGGACATCATCTGTGACCTCTCTGGCCTCCTCCGTGGAGTAGGCCGTGTCACTGCCTGCCAGGGGTCTCCCGGCATGCTCCTGTGGCAGTCCCCACTCTGCATACACCTCAGGCAGAGAAGTTGGCGTGTACCCCCTAAGACCATGACCATCGTTCTAGGGGGCAGTTAGGGTGTCTTCAGTAGGCGGAGGAGGAAGGAACTTAGGCTGCCAGGGAGGGGAGGAGTAAAAATCACATCGATAAGAATCCTCCTGGCTGATAGTGTTGCTGTACTTTCTGAGTGCTTCAAGTCTCTTAACTCTCTCCTCACCACAGCCAGGTAAGGGTAAGGCCCAGAGACAGAGACAGAGGCGGAATCGGTGAAAGCGAGGGGCCCAGGGGCCGTCAAAAGCACCAGCGAAGGAAACCCTCCGAGCTCGACTTAGGAAAAGCGACGAAGCTGGGGGTCTCAGCTTCTCTGCTCCCCTCCCCGTTTCCATATAACTTGGGTCATTCCCAAGGAGGACTGCAAATCCCATTTTGGAGCTTGTGTCGCACAGAGCTTGAACGTGCCCCCAGACTGGAAGGCCCCCACTCTGCGTCCGGCACCAACAGGCCCTCCTGCTCGCTCTGTGACAAGTGTAGCTCTCTTCAAAAGAGTATCTGTGGCCTTTCTTTGCAAGTGATTAGCAGGGAAAGGACGTACTTGATGTAAACATTTGGGTCTTAAGCCAGGCCAAAAGGTGCAGCTGCATCCCATTTACAGCAATCCCGGGCCCGGTGGCCCGCAGTCCCTGGAAGCAGCTCTGGGCTGTCCCTGCGTGAATCTGCAGATCGCTGGCCAGCCCTGACTCTGGGCACGAGGAACCCCCGTGGCTTACCATGGCCGGGTTGGTGCCAAGGATGTCACACGCAGACTGCACTCTAAAGCCACAGCCCCTCCCTAACTCCTCAGCAACCCCAGTGGGGAACTCCCCTGCAGTTGGAGGTCCACACTGAGGGCTCAAGAGGCTGCTGGATCCGGTGCTGGCTGGACTTGGCAGGAACCTACTGCCATAGGGCAAGAGGGCCCAGGCCCCTGGTGTCCAGCGAATGCCCATAGGACACCCTGCAGGCTTTCTTCTCCTAGGACTTTTGGGGACCCTCTGTGTGGCCAGTATCCTCCTCTGACACGTGTCATGACCCATCCATTAATTAATTGAGACCTTCGCTGAGCCCTGGTGGCGCAATGGTTGTGTGCGGGACTGCAACCCACAGGGTTGACGGTTCAAATCCAGAAGCAGCTCTCCAGGAGCTTGGCTGAGCTTCCTACTCCCATCAGGGCAGTGATGCAAGGGGGAAAAAACTGAGACCTTTCTTGCAGAAAATACATGAAACCGGTGAGCCCCTTCTTTGCTTGATTTTCTGAGTCCACCAGGGCCAATCGTGCTCTGAGTCTTCCTGGTGGGTGATCAGAACAGAAACCCATGAAGCAGCACCCCCCTGCTCCCCTTGAACTTTCCAGAGTCCAGACAGTCATGGTTCAGAGCAATGGCAGCTTCTCTAAACTCCTTAGTTCTCTGAGGCGGCGCCTGGCTTCTGCCTCGGCGCAACTGAATGAAACCCTGGCATCCGCCCAGAGACTCTCATCATGCCTGACCCAGGGCTGCGGTGCCCCGGGCTGCTACCTGCAAACCATCCAGGCAACCAAATCAAATTTCACCCCAAACCCACGGCTGCCAAGTCCCTTCCACCTCCGAGACCTCCCTAAGGGTTTGGGGGCTGCAAATCTTCTGTCAGAGACATAGATTCATGAGACAGAGGAGAGCGGCCCTGTGGGTTTCTGAGACGGCAAATCTTTACAAGAATAGAAGGCCTCGTCTTCCTCTCGCTGCAAATCTTTACCCTCAGTTTTTCTCAGCAGAGTTCTGCCCTGGACCCTGGAAACCAGGGCGCAGCCCTCAATCCTGGGCTGGCAAGGCACCTCCCAGGGTCCAGGGGTTGGTTGTCTGCAGGGAGGGGGGAGGCAGAGAAGCAGACAGACCGAAGGCAAAGACCCCAGACTCAGGAGGCTGCCCAAGACACAGGCCCTCCCTGGAATGTGGATTCCAGGCGAGTTGAAGAGTTTGGCTGGGGAAATAAAATAATTGAGCAATTAGCTAGTGGCCAAGAGAAGAAAGTGAATGTGGATTGGGAGGCCTTTTACAATGGCCTGGTGAGTGGCTGGGAGGGAGGGCAGTCGCCCTTTGTCATGCAGAGGAAGGAGCCTGGCCTCTCCCAGGCTGTGGGTCACACTCGGGCGGACAGTTCGTGGGGTCAAGTCGGGTCGGAAAAGCTGAACGTTTGTAAAATAGCCTCTCCTGAGAGGAAGTCATTCAAACCTGCCCACCACCCCACCCCCACCCCCAAACCCTCCGCAGAGGCTTCTGAATCACTTATGAAGCTAGGGCGGACCGGCCTGTGGATGCGTGGACCTGCCTGGTGGGTTAACTTGTTGGAATCAGTTTCCCTTTCAGAAAGCAGCCCTGGTGGTGTAGGTGTTAAGCGTTGGGCTGTGATCCGCAGGGTTGGTAGTTGGACGTTGGCAGCAGCTCCCAGGGAGGAAGAGTGGACCTTTTTACTTCCGTAAACAGATACACAGTGTCTGAAACCCATAGATACAGTCTCTGAAACTCAGGGGGGGTCAGCGAGAGAGTTGACTTCCTTTCAGATGTTGTGTGACTGCGCTATGAAGTATACTCTTGGAAGTCCCAACCAACATGCAAATATTCGGCTCGGCCCTTGTTTTGTTCCTATGCATATGACCATCGGGACCCAGGATGAGGCTTAGGGAACCCTGTAGGGCAAGGAAGTCTCTGAGGCTCTGACGCTCAGGGGAGCAGCAGGAAATCCTCATCTTTCTCCCCACCCAGAGCAGCCAGTAGGTTTGAACTGCTGACCTTGGAGAATGCAGCTAGCAGCCCAACTCGTAGCTCACTGCACCACCCGGTTCCTCCCCTTAACCCTAAAACGATTACCTTCCACCATAATCTGAGACCAACTTTACAGTTAGCAGCCCCACACGGCACCCACTATGCCAGGTCCTGAAGACCCAAATCTCCTTCCGTCCAGATGGTTTGGGGATAAATCACTCAAGTGTCTCAGCTGGCTTTGGCCCCCAGCACTGTTCTGGAGCGGGAGTTATCGGACCTGCCATGCTACAGGTGCCCACCGTCCTAGCTGGCCTGAGCTTTGGGGGTGAGCTTCTCACACCTCTCTACCTTTCAAGGAGCTGGCCCTCAACCCCACTGTTCCAGGGCCTCCCCATCTCACAAGGTCTGGGCTTGTTCCACGGAGGGAAGAGAAGACGGGACACCATTGATGCGGGGGGTGGGGGGGGGGAGGGAGGGGGCTCTTGATTAAAAATTTGGTCTATATGGAGCAACAAAAATGTTCATCAAGGGCTGAACCCCGGTGACGTAGTGGTTGTGCGCAGGACTGCGGCCCACTGGGATGGAGGTTCAATTCCAGCTCCACAGGGGCAAAGGATGGGCCTCCTACTCCCACCACCAGGGCAGTGATGCCCTAAAAAAAAAAAAAAATGTTCATCAAACGCAAAAATAATATTGTAATATATTTATTTGACTTTGAAACGCCGCAGAACGTGGGACAAATTGTTAAAAAGTGGCAGGTCTGGTCACCTTACACTTGGGGGCAGTGGTTTCTTCTCAGAAACACCTCAAGAAGCAGATTCCTGTGCCATGTTTGAGGCCCTGCTGAATGTCCAGAAGGGCAGCCCCATGGAGTCTGGCTAGCACTGGGTTTAAGAAACCCTGCAGTGTGGGCCAGGGCCTCGTGGTGCCAGGAAATAGGGACACGAACAGTTTTGCAGGGAGATTCGGCTTAAAAAAAAATTCCATTCTCCCATTAATATCCTCAGCTGCATTATTGCCCTTGATGAGAAGAAAGAATGACCAGAAAGAGAAGAGGAGGTGTCAGGGAGTGTTTTCCCTGTGGCTTTATAGAGACCGTTCCAGAAGATGTCTAAGTAAGATCAGGTGAACGCTACGTTTCTCTCTCTAAATCTTCCATGCCTAATTGCGGTATCTGTCAACCATCATCCTATTTAGCCCTCCTGCGCTAATGTGCCATAGACCATGACTGGAACCTTGGTGGCACAGTGGCTGTGGGCTGGGCTGGCTAACCTCAGGGTCAGCAGTTTGAAACCACTAGCTACTCCATAGGAGAGAGATGAGACTCTCTAACTCCCATAAAAACTCAGTCTCTGAAATCCACAGGAGCAGTTCCGACCTGTCCGATCGGATCTCCGCGAGTCAGTGAGTAGGGTTTGGGTTTAGGTCACATTGTGGTTACTTCCATATTCCTCTACATTTCCCTCTTTTCTCTCTGTCCCCCCACCCCAGACACATCTCATGTCTCCTCCCACCGCTTATACATCAGGTTGCTGTGAGTCAGCATGGACTCCCTGGCGGTGAGGTTTTGGACGTTTGAGAAGGCAGGAACTCCGGGCGCCCAGGCTGAGTCAGCCGCATCCAACAGAACAGGTCCTGACCTGGCATGGCTGTGCCCACAGAGAACAGTCTGCACTTGGCACCTCCACAGAATGCACTGTGGCTTCCAGCATCTAAGCTGTGGCAGCTATGGCACATGCCACAGGTGCCAAGCAAGTTCCAGTCCCTCACTTAAGGGACCGCTGTCCTTCCTGAAGCACACCCGTGTTGCCAGGGGACAGATGGAAGTGGGAAGAGTAAGAAGGGGACGTTTGCTCCTCAGACCAAGTCCAATGGGGCCCCAGCACAGGCCCAGAATGACTCCCTGAGGTGCCACCAATAAGAAAGGCATCGGACAGAGGCAGCCGAACAAGACGGGGGAAACCATTTCTGTGGACACTCGACTGCCATCCATAAAGGATGATTCATCCGCAAATTGGAGGCTCATCATTTAGAGATGACCCCTGGGCATCGGAAATAGGGGGAGGGGTGGGCAGAACAATTCTGAGATCGCTCCACCAGCTCCTTCCTCCTTACATCGTGCTTAGAAGCTGGTCTTCTCCAGGGTCCTCATTCCCCACCTCCCCGGCCCAGACACCAGGCCCTCATGGAACAACTCCTGGATCGGCGTCTACATGCTCCGTTCCCCACCACCACCCATTGCCAAAACTCTCCCTTCTTTATCATGTATTCCACTTCCTCCATGAAAAGCCTTCCCTAACCTTTGAACCACCCCCGGTCTGCCCCAGACATCCTTATGTTTTCGGGATACCCCTGCTCCCTCATGAAAACACAGCGGTGGATGGCATACCCTCACGGCATGACAGAGAGAGGTTCACGGGCACCCCTCCCAGTCCAGCACCAGCTCAGCACCATCCCGTGACTGTCGGGGACGGTGGGCCCGGTGGGTCACAGAGCATGGACTCTCCAGCAGGCGCGGCTGGAGTCCCAGCTGCCAGGGATCCGCGTGAGCCGTCCCCTGGCCTTCCTTGGCCCGCTTCTCCGCCTGTCAGTGCCGCAGAGCAGCATAAAATGTCCAGGACACACAGACTGTGCCCAGCACGCTGTAAGCGCTTGATCAATACTGGTGGTGCTTGTCATCGTGACGTGCTTACTGTGCTTATACAGGAGCCCATCAGATCAGGGACAAAAACCCAGCGCTGTTTATACCTCTTGAAGTTTGATATTGTGCGTTTATTAGTTTAGCATCCTTGAAGAGCTAAATTTCTTTCTTCTGAAAAAGCAGCTTTACTGGCACACCATTCATACACCGTGCAAGTCAATAGTTTAATCATATCGAGAAGCGTTGAATAATTGCCACCGCAGTCGATTTTAGAACATTCTCCTCTTTCTTGTCCTCCCCGTGATTAGCTCCCCATTTTCCCTCAGCCTGCCCTGCCACACCTTCCAGAAACCACTAGTCCAGCTACTGTCTCTCTATAGGTTTGCCTCTCCTGGATTTCATATACAGAAGACGTACCCCAAAGACTAACAATAACACAGTAAGATAGAGAAAAACCTTAATCAAAAATAAAGTAGAACATATAAAAACTAGACCAAGATTTAGATGGGTCAAAAGGGAGATCAAATAAAGTGCTAAATTTTACCCTAACTGCTTCTGCAATAATTCCCTTCCCAATGCATTCTGCCTGGTAGTCCGGCTAGTCACATCCTTGGTCTCTCATCAGAGGGGGTTTATTGGAGGCTTAATCCATGTGTGTTTCCCCTTGGCTCTTTTTCCTTCAATTCATTGTTGATGATGTTGGGTGCCCAAGAGCTGGTACCTGCTCATACAGCTCTGTACAACAGATGGGTGAAACAGATTATATCCCTGAGTCTTAAATAATGTGCCTTGTTGCAGTCTCACCGGGCTCCTTGCATTGGGTATCAAACTCACTCCTCATTCTGCTGCCAAAGTAAACTGTCCACCAGAAAATTGGATCCTGACACTTCCTGGCTCGAAACACCTGACCCTTCCCTACAGCCCAGGCACCTCCACGTCTGGCCCACAAGACCATGCAGTGCCCAGCCCCTGCGCTTTCTTGAGTCTTCCTTCTACAGATCTCCCGCCTTGCCATGCCTGCCTGCTGGCGCAATGGTTAAGCACTCGGCAATGAACCGCCTCACCTGCAGGGGAGCCACGTGGGGATCTGCGGCAAAAATGCTAGTCGGCGTTAGTGTGTGCCACGCCATCCAGAGGCTCAGAAGCAGAAGAGGCCGATGTCCAGGAAACCCTTGACTAGAACCCTTATGGACTCCTTACAGGGACCTTCTAGGACAGAGGAGAACTGTCCCTGCGAGGTTCCGAGACTATGAGGGCTGATGGGAGCAGACGGCCTCTTCTCCCTTCCCAGGAGCCCTGGCCAATTTGCACTGCTGACCTGGCGAACTGCAGGTCCCTGGAGTCAATGTTGACTTGGTGGCTGGGAGAGAGAATCCTTATGGGTTTTGGCGGCCAACCCAAAGGCTTGTGGTCTGTGGGAGAGAAGCCCGGCGATCTGCCCCCATGAAGATGTCCGCAGCCAGGAAGAGCTAGTTACTCCAGGAAGGGACAGTTATCTGAATGGTGCATAAAGCCAGGGCGCGCCTTCTCCACGGGACAGGAAAAGTCCGACAAAGAGGACTATCCTCAAGGAGATGAGCTGGCACAGGGGCTGCATGTCGTGGATGCAAACATAGGAATTGGCAGGACAGGATTGGACCGTGTTTCTTTCGGCTGCCCTTGGGGTACTGTGTGTCAGGCCTGTTTAGATAGCACCTTCCTACAAAAGCAGCAACATCCCATCAGGCAACCACACGGAAGGGAGCTGTAAGGGAATAGAAACAAAGGAAAATTGTCAGGTACTAGGTGAATTAATTTTATTTTCCCCTTTGTAGATTTTCTTTTTCTTTCTTTTTTTTTTTTTTTAGTTTTTTTAGGCATCACTGCCCTCTGGTGGTGGAAGTAGGAGGCCCAGCCTTTGCTCCTGTGGAGCTGGAATTGAACCTCCATCCCAGTGGGCCACAGTCCCATGCACAATCACTGTGCCACCGGGGCTCAGCCCTGTAGATTTTCTTTCTAAGAGGCTTATTGGGGCTGAGCCCTGGTGGCACAGTGATTGTGTGCAGGGCTATGATCCACATGGTTGATGGTTCAAATCCAGCAGCAGCTCTCCAGGAGCAAGGCTGGGCTTCCTACTCCCACCAGGGCAGTGATGTGAAAAAAAAGAAGAAAAAAAAAGAGACTTATTGACATGTAATTCTCTTAGCCTACCATTCCCTTGTTCAGCCACATCAAGAAGAAGTGTTCTTCCCCCCCCCCCTTTTTTTCTTTTCTTTTTTTTTTTGGGGGGGGGCATCACTGCTCTCTGGTGGAGGGAGTAGGAGGCCCAGCCCCACTGCTGGAATTGAACCTCTGTCCCAGTGGGCCGCAGTCCCGTGCACAACCACGACGCCACCGGGGCTCAGCCCTCTTTCCCCCTTTTTTAAAGTTTCCACCTAATCGAAAATCCGGCCGCCTTTGGTGTGTTTCCAAGATTCAAGGAAGGGGTGGGGAGCAGCGAACCCCTCCTCTCCGCCCTGCTGACGCCCACACTTTCTCTGTGTGCCGTATGACATGGCAGCCCATCAGACCGCAGACGCCAGAACACACACTTCACTTTTCTCTCTCTCAAAGTGCTCTGTGCAATTTCTCTTGGCTTCCCGGCCCTCTGCAGCAGAAGGCCTGTGTTCGATGTTGGCCCCACCACCTCCTCTAGCTCACAAGTTCCTTCACCACCGCGTGTCCTGGTGGCATTGGGTTGCTAACTGCAGGGTCCGAGGGACAAAGACGGGGCTTTCTACTCCCAGAAAGAAAACAGGTCTGCCCTGTCCTCTGGGGCTGCTGTGCGTCAGACTCAAGTCTGTTGCAGTGAGTTTGGTCGGGGCTTGGTGCCTCCCCTGTAAAATGGGAGTAAAGGCGGGCCCACCCTCAGAATGCAGACACCTCCTCGTGATGAGGAGCCCCGGAACTGATCCCTGCGAAGGACACTTTGTTCTGCCCTACGTCTTGGTTAAGATTGCTACTGTGCAAGAACGTCACGCTGTCATTTAGAACCACGGGGTATATATCTCGTTTCATACTATGGTGATGATTCACTAATAAATAGGAGTCAAGGCCACGAACGACATAGCTTTAGTTTTAGATAAAACCAGACTTGTGGTTGAGTTAACCCCAGCTCAGGACAATGCTGAGTGCGCCAGAATCGAACCGTGCTCCGGAAAACTGCTGAGGCTTGTTTTTTAGAACGGAAAATCAGAGCTTCTTGCCATGGCCTCTCTGGGTGGATGAGAACAGACTTTGGTGGGTACTTAAGTCCTTTGTGCCACTTAGGGAAATGTGTGTGTGTATAAATGGATGCTAACACATGGGACAAACAAACAGGCACACGGGAGTTTGAACCCCCCAGGAACTCCTAATGTTGAACAGACTGCAGAAAAACATCCCAATACCTGAGAGTAAATCACAAAGTATTGCTAGTAGGTTTCCAGCTCACGCATACATGAGTCTATGCCAAGCAGTGTATTTTCACATGTCTCTGTCTGTGGTCAGTGGATGGTTGCAGACAAGTTGCCACAGAAATATACTTGTCTTAGGATCATGAAGGCGCCTTAAAAAAAAAAAAAAAAAAGATCCAGTGAAAGCCATTGTTTCCGGAGGGATCGACTAGCCCAGGAGCTGGCAAACGACAGTTTGTGAGTCATGTGTGACTCTTTCGGCACATCCATGTGGCACGGAAGTAAGCATGAAAAGTTGTAAAGGCCTTTATTCAGATAATGGTGATTTCATTCGTGTGTGTGTGTGTGTATGTCTGTGTCTTGAATGATTCTTTTGTGTGTGTGTGTGTGTGTGTGTGTGTGTGTGGCATCACTGCCCTGGTGGGAGTGGAAGGCCTAGCCTTGCTCCTGGAGAGCTGCTGCTGGATTTGAACCGTCAACCCTGTGGGCTGCAGTCCCGCACTCAACACGATGCCGCCAGGGCTCAGCCTTGAATGATTCTTTAAATCGTTGTGATTTAAAGGTACAGGATTGGCTCTTTGGTCTCAGGAGGTTGCCGATCCCTGTACCAGAGCAGTTAAATTTAAGGCAGAGAGCTCAGCTCAAGAAGGTTCTAGCAACGGTTTGTGTTCACTTCCAAGGGGGTAGAGTTCCTCGAAGGGTAGAAGCCATCAGAAGGGTCCACTCTTATTCAGAAGTTATTCGCCATATTGTGAAGCAATGTCAAGACCACTGGAAGGCGTATTGGTGAGGGCAGAGGAGAATGGGCTTCCATCACCACTAGGCCGCTGCTGGCCGCTCATCAAGGACAGCGGGAAGGTCATCCTAGAAGAGCTTCCACCCTCCAGCCCTGACCTTGTTCTTTCAGACTTCTTTTTCTTTTTTTTTTTTTAAATTTTAGGCATCAAAAAAAAAAAAATTTTAGGCATCACTGCCCTCAGGTGGTGGGAGTAGGAGGCCCAGCCTTTGCTCCTGGGAGCCGGAATTGAACCTCCATCCCAGTGGGCCGCAGTCCCGCGCACAACCACTACGCCACCGGGGCTCAGCCCTCAGACTTCTTTCTGTTCCCCAAACTCAAAGAACTTTCTGAAGAAATATGACTTGCACCCTTCTGGCATGTCCCAAACTGCTGTTTGGACCTGGTGTGTGCCAAAGAGCCCAGAATTCAGGAAAAGGTTTCAAAGAGGGAAGCGCCATTTTCAGCAGAAGTGCACAGACCCCCGGGGAGGATATGTGGAGGACCAATTGGCTCACATTTGGAACCAAGTTTTGCTTAGTAAAGGTGTCTATTTGGGAGCAGTGCTTTTTGATAACGTGGTTTGCAGCTGTGTGGTATTCTTCCAAGACCTTGCTCTCTGGTGCTGGGTCGGTCCTGGCTCACGACACCCCTGAATGACAGAGCAGAGCTACCCCTGCAGGTCTCCAAGGCTGTCAATCTGGACGAGAGCGAAGGCCTCTTCTTGCTGCCGAGGTTGCTGGTAGGTTTGAACCATCAACCTTGTGGTGCAACCCAAATTGTAACCCTGGATGCCACCAGAGCTCCCAGGATATGTCTGGATGATTTACATTTTCTTTTTTTTTGGGGGGGGGGTGGGGGTGGGCGCATGCATCACTGCCCTGGTGGGAGTAGGAAGCCCAGCCTTGCTCCTGGAGAGCTGTTGCTGGATTTGAACCGCCAACCCTATGGGCCGCAGTCCCACACACAACCGCTGTACCACCGGGGATCAGCCCTTTAAATTTTCTTCTGATTAATATTCTGTCATTTCAAATTCTTCTACAAGAACAATAGAAAGATTAGAAAAAACTAAACATGTTTTTTAAAAGACTTTGACAAGCTCCTGTCCTAGCCCTTGTCTGCTGAGGAGTCAGGCAGAGGTTGCAGCAGCCCCAGCCTGGGGTTGTGTGTGCGGGGTGGGGTGAACAGGGAGGAGAAGGGGGCAGAGCTCACTGTCATGGCCTGAATCCTGCCCGGAGGGGCCCACAGTCAGAGGAGGCTGAGGTAACCATGGGCAAGTGCCAGCCCCCTCTGGCCTCAGTTTCTCCATCTGGGAGGGCTCTGGGCTCCTACCAGGTGTTGGGAGAAAAGACAATGACCTTGGAGCAAATGCATCCTGAAAGTGCTGCCCATGGAAGGGTGACCCCGTGCTAACGGTGACCCCGAGTCCTGCAGTGCCCCTGCGCCAGCTGACTGCCAAGGCTCAAGGCCAGCCAAAAGCACATCGCTGTGCCCACACCTTTCTGGGCCAGGCAGACCCTGCAGAGAGCCTGCCCAGGAGCAGGGGGGCAGGGGGGCAGCACCCCGCCCAGGAGTGCCACCCTCTTCCTCTCCTTAGCTCCTTCCACAAGGTACTCAGGGCCATGTAGGGTCACAGAGTTCTCACGGAGTTCTCACCAGGTGCCGTCCCCTCGCCCTCCACAGGTGTCCTCGGGTGGCACAGGCGCCCACTGTTAGCTGAAAGGTTGGCAGGACTCACCTGCTCAGAGGGGCCTCAGAAGACAACCCTGGCAACCTGCTCCCCAAACACCGCAGCCTCCAGGGCAGCTGCATGCTGGACACCCGGAGTCGCCACCAGTCAGAATTGGCCCAACGGCCACGGACAGCATCCCCGTGCAGTTTTTTGACCGCTTTCTCTGTCCGTCAGACTCGGCGTCTGTTTCATTGAGCCCGGAGACACAACGGGAAAGGGCTTGGCTGTGGAGAGAAAGGTCGGCCCTTTGAGCCCCACCAGCAGCTCCTGGGGAGAAAGAATTGGCGATCAGTGTCCTTCAAGATAGGCTTTTGTGGTCCTTTCCGTCGTTGTGGGGTTGATCTCGACTCACAGTGACCCCACAGGACAGAGTGGAACTAACTGCCCCTTAGCTGGAGGGTTGACGAGAAGCAGACAGCCTCATTTTCCTCCAGAGGAGCAGTTGATGGGTTCACACTGCCAACCTTGTGGTTGACCCAGGAGAGCTAAAGCCCTGGTGCCTCCAGGAATCCTTCCCGAACGCTGGCAGCCTAGGCCGTCCAGGGGCAGTTCCCCTCTGCCCTACAGGGGCACTGTGAGCCAGAATCAGCTCGCCAGCCATGGGCTTTTAGTTCCCATGTGGTGCTTATTATGTCCTGGGAACCGAGAGCTTCTTACATGTAGATTTGAACAGGCCACCCAGGAAGGCTCTCTTACTGTCACCTGAAGGCTATAGATGTGAGAGGAAGCAGTGGAGGCGGTGAGGTCAGTGGGCTGGGCGAGCCAGGGAGCTGGACTCCCGCCCGGGTGACAGGCAGCACCTCCCCACCCTCTGTGGGCTTGAGCAGCTCCCCGCAGCATTGCCTGAGTGCCGGCACTGGGGCCCCTCAGAAGCCCCAGGGACTCCTGACTGGGGTCTCAGCCACACACTTCCTGTCTCACCTCGTCATGTCTGCCGGGTGCCCGGAGGACGGGGTGGTCGACATTGTCACCACACATGGGGCGGTCACATTCACCGGGGCCACAGAAACGCGGTGGATCCCGTTGGACTGGGTGGCAGTCTGTCTAACTTTGGCCTTCGTGCGAACTTGGGCTCATGCTCTGTCACCATCTTCAGGAGGCCCGCTGGTGCTGTGGGTTCTGCACGGAGCTGCGAGGGAAAGGTTGCTGGTTCAAAACCACCAGCCGCTCCGTGGCAGAAAGATGAGTCTGTGGGCTTCCTTGGAGACAATAGGGTTTCGCTTCTATGCTGTCCTACAGAATTGCTCAGTCACTGGTGGCTCAGTGGTCGAATTCTCACTCTCCATGAAAGAGACCTGGTTCTTTTTTTTTTTGGGGGGGAGCATCACTGCTCTCCGGTGGTGGGAGGAGGAGGCCCAGCCCCACTGCTGGAATTGAACCTCCGTCCCAGTGGGCCGCAGTCCCGTGCACAACCACGACGCCACCAGGGCTCAGCCCGAGACCTGGTTCTGAGTCCAGTCCAAACCCCTAATGCACAGACACCGACCACCCTCCTGTCAGTGGAGGCTTTCTGGTTGAAATGGTTTCAGTGGAGCTTCCAGAGTAAAACGGACCAGGAAGGCCTGAAAATCAGCCAATGAGAGTCACCTGGCTGATAACGGCGAGCATAACTCATTAGGGAGCTCCAGGAAATCCACAAGTGCACTATCTCGGCCCAGTCACGGTTATCAGCCCGGATAGTCGTGTGCTCACTACACAATGAGCGCCGTAAGGATAGGAGATAGTCTTTGTTTGCCCTGCTGGAAGGTGTCTGGTGATTGACAGGCACTCACTCAATGTTGATTGAATCAATGAGCTGGAGGTGAGATTAACTGACTGCCCAGCACAGAAACTTCTACTCCGATTAGGAGACTGTTTATCCAGAAGAGCCACTCCCGCCTCTAGGTGGACAGTCTGTGAGTGGCCCTCCAGGCCTGTTCCCTCATCTGGCCCCGACCTCCATCAGGGCCACATCACTCTCACCGTGACTTGGTTCCCCTTGAGCCTTAGGCCCTGACCGACCCCAGAGAGAGAGAGAGAGAGAGAGAGAGAGAGAGATCAGGTTTTCTACTCCCATAAAGAGTTTGTCTCTGAAACTTATAGGAGCCGTTTTACCCAGTCCTATAGGGTCACTGTGGATCGACATAGACTCAGCGGCAGTGAGCTTGACTCTGCCCTAAGGAGCCTAGGGGCTGTTGTGGGTTAAATATTGGACTTCCAACCACGCAACAGGAGATTGAAGAGGCTGTCTGTGCCAGTAATGATCGACCATCTCAAACACTCTTGACTTGATGATGATGGGTGTGTCTGACCCTGACTTCCTGACCTTTCCTGCTCCTGGCTTTTTATGCTGGGGTACCAGAATGACCCCAAAAGCCGAGATCCCCTGGCCTGCTGTCCCTCAGGGCTCCCCTCTTTCTAGTCCCATTTAGCTCATGGACTGTAGCCTCAAGGGAACCAAGTTAGCATCCACGGCCCCCATGGGATTGGATTTAAAACTCAGAGGCATTGACTAGGATTCTCCAGATGATAAACCTGGATGTCACAGGATCGGCTAGGGTGTGGTGAGGTGGCCAACATAGGACCTAAAGGGGGTGTTGGATAGGGGCCTCGCATGAGACCAAGCTCTCTTGCAGGGTGAGTGATACTGTATTTTCATGTTTAAATTCTTCTACTCGCCCTATAAGCCAGGTCATCCCTGGGCAGCACCAACAGTTGAACACTCACCTTCCAGTTGAAAGCTTGGCAGTTTGAACCCACATCGTGGAAAATGGGCCTGGAGATGTTTCTTAAAGGTCACAACCTTACAAACCCTATTGTTCCACTCTGCACACATGGGGTCACCATGAGTCCAACCCCTTGGAAACTCACAGGGCAGTTGTAATTGAAATTGACTCATGCATGTGGATTTGGAGTAACAGTGACGCTGTGTGACATGGCTTTCAAAGTAAACAATGAGAATACTTTTTTTTCTAAGGATAACGAAATGTCTGGTAATGTCTGCATTTGATCATTGATTTGAGCACATCCTTAGCAAACTGAATGTAACAAAAACCTAGGACATCTTGGGAAACCATATGCATTCTAACAACTAGGTGGATTTTTTTGGGGGGGGCATCACTGCCCTCTGGTGGTGGGAGTAGGAGGCCCAGCTTTGCTGCTGGATTTGAACTTCCAACCCAGTGGGCCGCAGTCCCGTGCATAACCACTTTGCCACCGGGGCTCAGCCCAACTTGGTGGATTTTAATGCCAGTGCTGCTTTCAGAGTCGTGTACAATGTCATAAACATAGAAAAAAGAATACTCAGGAGGTCACAGTTCTACTCTGGTACACTTGAGGTTCCCCAGAGTCCAACTGGCTACAGTTTACTCACATCTCCATGCTTTCTACCGAATGTTCTTTTAGTGTTCCCTGATCCCACCCAGGCTACCACACTGTGTGAGTTTTTAGCTGGATCGGTCTTCTTTTTGTTCTTCAAGGGTTGGCATTTTCTGTAAACTGAAGAGAGCAGTCCCTTATCTAATATGCCATTGCCAAACACGTAGTTAACAATCTGTGGGGTCTCTGTTCACTCCTCAAAAGCCTTTTGGTACTCATCCCATCCCGACTGCCATCACGTTGATGCTCACGCAGAGCGAACTTACGGGGGCCAAAGAGAACTGCTCTTGGGGGTTTCTGAGGCTATAAATCTTTAGAGGAGCAGAAGGCTTCTGATTCCGCCCTTAGAGGCACTGGTGGGTGTAAACTGTCACACGGTGGGTTAGAGGTCCAGCACACATCCTCTTGAACCCTCGTGCGCCTTAATGCCCAGAAGTGTCTTCTTTCTAGGCACTCCCAATCATCTATCTTCTACACTGTTGGCAGGCTTTCCCCTATGTTTGGTAATGTGTTTATACCTTTAGCGAAAAGTTTGTTACCATTTTCTCATTGATGATCTTTATAGCTCTTTGGTCCATTTTGAGTATGTTCTCGAATATGGGGTGAGATATGTACCTTGTCTAACTTTTCTGCAAATGGATATCCAGTGTGCCAGCAGCATTTGTTAGACAATCTCTTCCTCATTTTATGTGTCTCAGCCCTGTGTCCAAGATCAGCTGTCCATAAAACCAAACTCATGGCCAGAGTTCATTCTGACTCACTGTGACCCTCAAGGAGAGGGCAGA